>CAUYON010058513.1:0-21367 GCA_963573935.1 Arctocebus calabarensis
AAGCCCAAATGCCCATCAACCCACGAATGGATTAATAAATTGTGGTACATGTATACCATGGAATACTATGCAGCCTTAAAGAAAGATGGAGACTTTACCTCTTTTGTGTTTACATGGATGGAGCTGGAACATATTCTTCTAATTTATTTTTATTTTTATTTTTTTTATTGGCAGGGGCTAGGTTTGAACCCATTACCTCTGCTTTATGGGGCTGGTGCCCTACTACTTAGAGACACAGGCCACATAATTTATTTTCTAAAAAATGCCTAGTCCCAGCTACTTAGTAGGTGGAGGCAGGAGACTCACTTGAGCCCAGGAATTGGACGTTGCTGTGAGCTGTGATGCCACAGCACTCTGTCCAGGGTGACAGCTTGAGGGTTTGTCTCAAAAAAAAAAAAAAAAGCCAACTCCTCTTAAACCGAATTGGCTTACCTTAATATATTGCCATATGTGTATGCACTATGATGATAAAACATATATTTATATTATTCAATATAAATAATAATTAAGTAATTTCAATATAATTTAACTTTTGTTTAGGTGCGAGTATAGATATATTAAAATCTATTATAGTATAAAACACATACAAATATGTGTATATTTCTGTCAACATTATATAAATAATCATTTCAAATATTTGCAAATACTTTATAAGACTAAACACAATCTAAATACATAATGAAGTATGTTTTCACATTAAAATTAATTATAAAACGTTAATATCAACAAAATATAATTCCTGGAATTATATAATTATTGTGTATAGTAACTTTGCCTGAATGAAATATCATGTTGGATTCCCCTCCTTGAATTCTGTAGTTTTTAATTTATTTAACAAAGACTATATTTTACAATGAAAAGGTAGGAAATTAACTGCCATTCAGACTTTTGTCTGTATCAGGAGGTAGAGAGGGAATCAAATTTAAAAAAGACAATGTTTTCTCAAATCAACTTGGATTCAATGTGCTAATGTTGCAAATGCCCCTTATAGGGAGATTTATTTTCTTAATGGTTATTGTCAATTACAATTCCTGTCACAAAATATTACAGAAAAGACCTGCAAAATATTATAATTAGTTTGCATGAAATTTAAATTGTTTTCCATTTTAATGCTCTCTAGACATTTAAAAAATAGCATATGGTTCACAGCACACATACAAAGGCACATGCATATGTGTGTGGATATTACATATTTATAACTTTAAAGAACTAAGAAATGATATATTAAAATGTATTACATATTAAATTTATCATATAAATATATGTGTATATATATTCTTAATTCTTTAGAAAACTAATAGCAATCTACTAGTAAAGTACCTTTACCCTTTCTATGTAATTCTATTTTTAAGAATAACCATACTAACCCAATTTTGACAAGTTCTGCATTCATTACATTTGGTCAAATAAATATTTCAAAAACTTAAACATTTGTTTTTTATGGTGCTTATACTCATTGTTAAAAAACATTTTATCAGTGTCTAATTTATTTATAAAATGATAAAGTTAACAATAAAGGAAATTACGAACTTGTTTTTAAGGAAACTGAGCTAATTTTCAGAACATTAAAATTATTAATAAAGATTATCAAATAATTAAAGAGTGATGATGTTTTAGTAAGAGAGTAATAGAATAATTGAGTTCTTGTTAATCTACCCATGAATACAAAAACCAACTGCTTCTTCTCCCGAGTTCACTTTGTGCAAACCAAGAGAGGTGTTTTCACTAGCTATTTTTGAGTAATAATAGAGTTTTAGAGTATGATGAAAGAATACTTTTAAATAAGTTCTTTAGCAATGGAGTCACTTCCAAATTGGAAAAATTAATACCACAATGAACACCCCAACCTTCCAAAGAATTTCGATATAGAAAATATGTCAAGACAGGCAAAAGCTGAAAGTCTCCGTTAAATTTTTCAAATCACTCTCTATATCTAAATAATTTTGGATTTTGAATTTCTTTATAATTTTAAGTCTCAATATATCGGCCTAATAGACCTTTATTCTGAAAATTTTTCTAATAATTCTTAATATAAAGAACAGAATAAAGTTTAAAATGTTCAGTGGTATAATTTACCTTACACAGAACCTCCAAATGTGCCAAAGTCATAATTATTTTAAATTGCATTAAATAAGATACTAAAATATATTATTGGATGTTAAATAAAGAAAACTTACACATGTATTTTTAAAATGTCTATTTTATTCAGAATTTTTTTCAGGTTAGGAAGAAGCAGAAGATGTATAAAGTTCATAATTAAGTCTTCTTTTCTAAAAGTGTTAAAGTGAATTTCAAAGGTTTGACTTCCATCTCTTTTTGCAAGGGCAATTTTATCTATGTCTATCTATAACACACCTATCTTTAGTTCTGTCTCCAGGGAGAGACAAATTACCACTTTGGATTTGTTGTGAGTGGTCAGGTAAAGATGCCATTTATCTTTAGATATATGTTGAAGCCTTTAAAATCAATATGAAATACAGACAGTACACAAAAGAATAAGGCATGATACTTTACATGATACAATTTGTAAATAAGAAATAGGCAAGTAAAAAATCAATGTTATTTGAAGTGAGATAGACTCGAAAAGAAATGAAAAAGTAATGATTGTTCAAAAAAGCAAAGATGCTATAAGCAGGTGAATAGGAAAAAAATAATCAAGGAGATTATAGAGACTGATGAGAGCATTGAAAATTAAATAGTTCCATAGTGAGAGATGAGCTAAAACACATGCAAGTCAAGAGGACAGCATGGGCGAGGTGTGAGAGAAGGTGTCTGGTATATTTAAGAACCAATGAATAGTTCACTGTATCTGTGCTGCATGATTTATATCAGTGATACTGGATGACAACCCAGAAGAAACAATCAGTCCATAATGTATTTTCAAACTTAGGTGTTATTAAAAATATGATAAAATTGTTTTAGATCCCTTCCTTTCGATGGTAAGCAAATTCTTATTTTAAATTTTTTCTTGCCTTGCTCAAAATTACCCTGGGAGCTAACGGATGAGATTGGAGCATTAGAAAATGTATCTTTCTGTGACAAATTTATTACATTATTCATGTCCCTATTCTGTACCAGAGCCCTGACTAGGTTTGAATTCCACTTCCATCAATTACAAATTGTTCACCCTTCAGAATTTAATTCAACCTGTGTTGGCTCCACTAGTCTCATTTGTTCAGTAAAGATATCAATAATACATATAGAATGTAGTTGTGAGTATTGAATGAGTTAATACATGCAAAATGTTCAAATAAGCATTCCATACGTGCTATTATATTATTTTATTTTGCCAAGAGTGCCATGTTTTGAAAAATGTGTTTGAAAATTATTACTGCATAGAATAAATTTTATGGGCGTATACTTATCTATAAATTCATCAATTTGTGTTACCTTAAGTATGACTAACTTTTGTATTTCAGTTATATTTCAATAGAGTTATTTTAAAAGTATTTTTAAAAATGTTTAAGTAATATCTTTAAGTATTTTAAAAAATGTTTAAGTAATATCTTTATTCTGCCAGCACAAGTTTTTACCAAAGCCAAGATATTGATACAATAGTTTAACCAGAAGAGTAGCTATACTAAACCGACCATCAATATAATTATTCATTTGTCAAATATTTATTTGAAAACTGTGATCTGACTTTCCACCTATAATATTAAAAACTTTAACACAAAAAAAACAAGAGAAATAGAGACAGATAAAAAAGAAATTTAATGGCATGTAAGATATTTTATTTAACTCAGTATATCCCAAATATTATTTTCTCATGTAATTATTATTTAAAAGCCTTGATATTTTACAATTTTATTTTTTCACACTGCCTTCAAAATCTGATAATATTTTTTACTTAAAGCACAACTCAGTTCAGACTCACGACATTTCAAATGCTCATGGCCACTTGTAGCTAATTCCTGCAGCATTACACACTCTAGAGTCCAGGCGTCCTCGAACTTTTTAAACAGGGGGCCAAATCACTGTCCCTCAGACTGTTGGAGGGCCAGACTGTAGTTTAAAAAAAAACTATGAACAAATTCCTATGCACACTGCACATATCTTATTTTGAAGTAAAAAACAAAACGATAACAAATACAATTCACACCGAAGCATATGGCCTGTGGGCTGTAGTTTGAGGACCCCTGCAAACAATGCAAAATTATTGCTCCTTGCACAAAAGGAAGATCTAGTGTTTAATGTTTATGAACATAAATTCTGCAGCTGGGTTTACAGTCAGTTTAATTTCAAAACTCACTTTGTTGTAACAAGATTCAAAAAACTGTAATTTGGTAGAAGTTACTTAGTATCCTAATCTCAATTTGGTTATATTATGATGAGAATTACACATCTCTGTACCGATGATAACATAATGAGGATTATGCAAAGGTATACTCTGCTTAAAACTTTTCAGGATTATTCTGAACTATGAATTCCTATCTTTGAGTTTATGTTAAGAAATAGACTTGAGTTTATTGTTTTGACTTATAATATAGTTTATATTATTCACTCTGATTTTTCAAAGACAAAACTGCCCTTTTCAAATTACAAATGTTCTATCCAAACAGTATGCTAACTTCTTGTGTGACAAATTTCAATTTTATGTTTCTTGGGCAAACAGGCAAAGATTTCCCAGCCTTTAGATTAAACTACTGCAGTATAAAATTCTGTTCCAGTCATTATGATTGCAAAGAAAAGTGAACAGAATAAATAACTTTTTTGTAGATCCAGTGCCTTTTTACTTGGTCTTTAATCCTGTGAACAAGAATAAGGATACATATTACATAAATACAGGCTAGGCCTTTGTTATTGAGATCCCTATAGGCCCAGCTTTTTAACACTACCAAATGGACATAGGTATGAATGGTGAGTTACTGACTTTGGTAAAGTAAACCATGCATATGTTCTCTAAAGATTTCTCAAGCCCCTTTTTATTGTCATCATGACTATTTAAAACAGTTTAAACAAACTGAATTTATAAGATTTTATTTAAGAAAGCAGCAATTCATGTATTGGGCAACATTTAAATGAAGGAAGTGGAGCGACTTTCCCACTAACAGTGTGAATACTGGATTTTTACATGCTGAATGTGGAAATAAGTAAAGACAATTAATGACACGGTGGGGGTGGGGAAAAGGAGAGCAGAGAGAGAAAGAATGAGGGAGGGTTGGGGAAAGGAAGAGCAGAGAGAGGGAAGGAGGGAGGAGGGTGGGGTCTTGGTGTGTGCCACACCTTTTGGGGGCAAAACACGATTGTAAGAGGGACTTTACCTAAGAAATACAATCAGTGTAACGTGGTTTCTTGTTCCCTAAATGAATCTCCAACAATTAAAAAAAAAAAAAAAAAGAAATTACTTGATTGACTATGACTTGGAATTTTCCTTATTTGGGTGTGGGGAGATGGAAAATATCTTGTTATACAGTTATATGACTAATTGCCCCATTGGATGTCTGTGGTTAAATGAGAGTTGGTTTTTTAAGTCGGTTACAAGAAATGCCTCCACATTAAGTTTTAGTTTGCTTTTTAAAAAGGTTAGTGGACAGAGGCAACTTCTGATCTGTGTCCTACTTCTTATTTTCTTTAACATGATTTAAAGTGATGGAAAGTTATATGTCCTGCTATAGAGAATAGACAGTAAAAATCTTCTGATACCCAAACAATGTGCTTTGTAGAATTTGGTATTTGGTTGGTCTTCAAAGAAAATTAGCCCTAGTCTCTGATAATTACTAGACTAATAATTACTATTATAAGTTTAAAGCCTTGAAATGGTTTCTAGTTCATTATTAAAACAAAAAGAAAATATTTCTGTCAGTGGAGTATTTTAAGAATAGTTTATAATGGATGGTTGTGAAGCAATAGTGTGCAAATTTATTTTTACTGAGAGGATTTTTTGTTATTTTTGTTTGTTTGTTTGTTTTTAACAATCTCAACCAACAAAGGATTCCCTATAAATTTCTAAGCTTGAAACTATTCTAACAGAAGAATTTTTAGTAGAACTGCAAGTTTCAATTTTTAATGCTTATGTCAATTCAGAACAGTTTGCTATGGATACTCTTGGCCCTGGCTATGGTTGTTTTACTAGTTTTGCAGTCATCTGTTCTTGGAAGGTCATAAGATTTCAAAAATCCTCAACTTAATTGACTAATAATGTACCTCAGTGATTTTCAGCAGGTGTGCCTTGAGAAGATAGTAGATATGCTATGAAAAATGTTAAAGATCACTGATGACATTATTTTTGAAAGAAGTTTACCGCACAGTAAATATATTCTTTTTCTTTGTTATTCCTTTTTTTTGGATCAACATAAATTAAGTGAGCCACAGAACTTTAACCATAGGTTCATGTGTGCTGTGAAATTAAATTGGCTGAAAAACACTGACGCACATACTTCCTCAGTAACACTGCACCCAGCTGCAACAGAAGTTACAGCCAGTCATTACAATCTTCAACTTCTAAGCATATTACATTTAAAAAAGATCTACGATAAATAGGATTTAAAGAAAAAAACCTGAAAAATGTACATTCCATTCTCCACTGTATTTTAAAAATACCCTGGATTAAGCTACATAATGGAGAGCCAGTTATGTAGCAAGCATTAAATTGGTGTCTAAGAGAACTGTTTCAGTATGATGTCATTATTCAGAATGAGTAACAACCTAATTTTTTAAAATTCAACTGTATTTATAAAGTAGTGCAATATACTGGTTCGATAATATTATCTCTTAAAATTATCTCTTAATTCTGCTATTAGGGATTTGTTTAATAAATATTCCTGAGTGGCTTGCACAAATAGTAAATATGTATTTTTCCCCTCAAGATTTATCTATATTTCATATAAAGTTCATATTAATAACCAGATAGGATTTTTCCTTCATATTAGTGACAAGAGAACATAATGTCTGATTTTGAGTCTGGACATGGGAATGGCGTGGCAATGTTAGACATGCATGTTAATGTTCTTCTCAGTTCTATTTTCTTTTTATATCCTTAACTCTTTTCTCCTTTTACTCTTTCCTGTTTTACTACTGATCATTTACAATTGATCATTTCATTTTATCTCTGTAATTCCCCACAAGGCCTTTTTCTAATGGTATAAAAATAAAATGAAATGAAGAAAAAAGATGAAAAAAAGGGAGGAAGTAGAAGCAAGGAGTTGAGGAAGTACTTAATACAGAATCATAGAACTCAGTTTTCAAAGGTACAAGTAGGGTGTTCAAAAGAACCTGCAATCTGGTTTTTCTATATGTTGGGGCTGAGATAGTATAAAGCATGCATTTTTAGCCACCTTCACCAATACAACAAAATACATGTTTTCAGTCTTATTTTTTCCTCTTTTGTCCAAAGCAAAAAATATCTCTTTTCTGATTTCATCAGGGTAAACATTGAACTGCACTTTACATAACATTTCCTATAATTACGCTTAGTCAATTATGTGAAACTTCATTACCAAGCCATTCCCTCAAGTGTGTAAATGAGCTCAAGTCTGCTCTATCTTAAACAATATAAAATTTTAAGAATTGTCCTTAAACAAGCTTTACTCCCTTACTACTTTCCCATCTTCTTCCCCTTATTGTTTTACGGCTGCTCTATCTTCATATCACAATCACTCCTCATCCCTTCAGTATGGTTTCTACCTTCAACACAATATTGATTTTCCTACTGGCCATGCAGTCAGTAGACACTTCAAGGCATTCTTTACATGAGCTCTCATTAGCAATTTCTGTGGTTCTCCACTCCTGATCACACTTGTCTTTTCGGTTTCCATGTTCCACACCATGTTACTTCTCCCTTTTACCCTCACACTTTTCAGTCTAGTGTAAGAGTCTTGTTTTTCTCTTTCAAAATTCTTACTTCTACAATTGTCATAATTTTCTGTTCTCACTGGAGAACACAATTTACTTTATGAAACTTGATGGTCACCCATGGTTGCATCTAAAGTTTTATGGTTATACCCCTCTGTTATGATCTGAATGTTTGTGTACGCCCTAAATTCTTATGTTGAAAGTTAATCACCAACATAATGACATTAAGAGATGGGAAGATGATTAAATCATGATGACAAAATTTTCATAGATGTGATAAGTCCTCTTATGGAAGAGGCTCTGGAGAGCTGGTTTTTCCCTGAAACTATGTGAGGACACAAGTAGAAAAGTGCCACCAATCAACCAGGGAGGTCCTGTTCTAATGCCAAATCTGCCAGTTTCTTAGTGTTGGGAGTTTTTAGCCTCCAAAAGTTGGAGAAATTAATTTCTATTGATGTAAATTAACTAGTGTATGGTATTTTTATTGTAGCCTAAATGGGTATCTTCAAATAAGAATTTTCAATGTAAACTACTCTCCTGAGCATTCAGCCATGTAAAAATGCCTGTCCCACGGCATAGTTATGTAAGATTTCTCTAAGCACTACAAACCCAACACATTCCAACTGAACTCACTACTTTCTTCAGAAATCCAATGAGAAAAGAAAAGTAAAAATAATACTAAGAATGAACACTGACAAAGTTCCTGGATAGTAAATTATAAGATAGGGAATATATTTTCTTTTAACATGTGAGAAAGTGGAAGCATAGGGAAATTAGATAAATTGCCTAAACACAATGGCATTTAGAGTCACAAAAGGAGCATTTTAATCTAGGCAGTCTGAGGAAACATGCTATTAACATTTACTCTATACTGTGTCTTTAAAAGGCAGCATGAAAGCTGGAAAGAACACAAATACCCTTTGCCATTAGAATTCAAATATTAACACTTCAATAGTCTCATGAGACCTATGTTATAGTCATTATTGTCCTAATTTTAAAAATGATAAAATTGACTACAAAGAGATTAATTTTCCGACAATCCAAATTTGGTTTTATCAGATTTTTAATCCCATCTTTTTCCATTGCTTCAAACTCAGTGTAACAATTGTTAATCACTCATCTACTCATTAATTTATCCATTCAACCCAAACACACTGAGTAACATTTGATGTCTCTTACATGATTATGATCATGAAAAATAGTCAGAGTTCCTCAATTCATTTGACTTATATTCTATTAAGATGATACAATACAATATTTGACAAATACAAATATAGAATAGTTTAAGCTAGTAATGCGATTTTGACAAGAGAAAAAATTGAACAATTTAAAATAGTGATGAGTTCTACCAAGGAAAATATTGGAGCAAGATTTGGGAAGAACACAGTAGGTTACTTATATAAAGTGATTCATGGAAAAACTCAGCAAAGATTTAACATTAATTTAGATATGAATGACAGAACTGGAATGTTGAAAGGGTAGCTGATATTAACAAATATTTTATTTAAAAATGACCTTTTAGTAAGCTTTATGGTTATTAAATAATTCAATTTTAACCGTAATAATGTTAATATATATTTTATCTAGAACAAACTCAGCATTTAATATGTTTATTCTATGATTCTAAAACATAATGAATATTAAGGTAATATAATTTGTTAAATCAATCTATACTAAATCTGGCCTTTTCTTTATCTCTTGGAAGTTATGAAGACTCCACTTTATTAAACAATCTTGAATGAGAATAATTAGCATCACATTTATTCAAGTTCAGACACCTCAACTTTTAAATATTTAGATGATCACCCTCAGTTTTTGATGCTGGCCTCTTAGTCTACAAAGTCAAAGACACAATTCCCTAGAACACAGACATATGTCCAGATTTTGGTGCTAAGAAGTCATCAATGAAGTAAGACCTAGACTACCATTTTGTTGAGTACCTGAATAATAAATAAACCATTTTCTTTTCCTCATGAGAAATAAGACCAAAGTAAACTTCAGAGAATCTTGAGAAAGAAGAAAAGAACTTATTTACTCTGTTTTACTCTGTTTTGTGTTTCTATAACAGAATATTTCAGACAAGGTAATGTATAAAGACTCAAAATTTCTCTGACTCAGAGTTCTGGAGGCTTGAAAGTTTAAGACGATGACATTGGCATCTGGTGATGCTTTCTTGTTGTATCATAACACAGTGGAAGATATCATTTGGTGCACATGCAAGAAAGAATGAGTAGAAAGTAGCAGTCTTAACTTCTGTGAGATTATCTTTAATCCACTCGGCAGGGTGGAGCCCTCTTGACCTGGCTACCTTTCACTCAGCTCCACCTTCCAACACTTTTGCGTTGGGGATGAAGTTTGAAACAAGAACTTTGAAGGATGTTTTTAAACCTCAGCACATGCTATTCTCCCAAACCCCCAAAACCAACAAGACATTTTTAGTGTGCTTTGGTGATACGCCTCACGATTCATTCACTGATTAGCATATAAAATGATGAGTCACATCTGTGAAAATGGAAAGAGTGGACAAAAGAATAGAAAAAAATTATCAAAAACTTTTTGCTGCTATATTCCCTGAAGATCTTAAGAAAATTCCGTATATATATTTTTTGGTACTTCAGTTGTTTTAATAGCTAATTAGTTCTCAAATCTGCACAAATTATAAATGTTATCTGTATAATTATGGCAATAAATTGTAGTTAGTGATAACTAAGAGTTTTATTTTAAGTACTTTAGTATACCATTAACAATAATACTTTAATAATTAATATGCTTAGGTAAATAGTTAATAAAAGTTATACTTGATAATGAGAAGAATTCTTGCCAATCTCACTAACTAAGATCTTTTTGCCCCCCAAAAAAATCAAAATAGCAGTATAACTACTATTTACCTCACAAGGTCTTTGAAAAGAAAATGTGAGATAATGTCTGTCACAGTTTTGGTTAACCTTAAATCATTACAAAAATAGAAGAACTTATTGCCCTTAGACAGATTAGGTAAAACATTATGACATTATGATTAGGTAAAACACATTATTTCCCTTTTTTTTCATAGAATATTGTTTCTAGGGGAATAAAAAGAAATTTCAAGAGCTGAGTTAGTACGTTCTTGGTAATGTGGATGAGAGTTCTATCCACAAGATTATCGCTAGATTCCTAATTTTAAAAACACTCAAATTACTGATGGGAAAAATGCTCTTATATGTTTATTTTTCTTTCTTTAATACTGTGGTTTGAGAGAACATTCTCAAAGAAAAACTAGGCAACCATTTTGCCAGACGTTTGTAGATCATATATAGAAAAAACTTTTCTATCACAAAGGGACTTTTTCACACATCTCCTATTTTTTTTCTCTCTTTTTTTTTGAGACAGAGGCTCACTTTCCCCCTCAGTACAGTGTCATGGCGTCACAGCTCACAGCAACTTCAAACTCTCGGACTTAAGCAATTCTCTTGCATCAGCCTCCCAAGTAGCTGGGACTATAGGTGCCTGCCACAACACCTGGCTATTTTTTAGAGACAGGGTCTCACTCTTACTCAGGCTGGTCTCAAACTCCTGAGCTCAGGCAATCAACCTGCCTTAGCGTCCCGAGTGCTGGGATTATAGGAGTGAGCCTCCACATCTGGCACACATTTGCTTTTTCATTTGTCAAATGGTAATAGCGCATCCTAAGAGGGGTTCAATATAACTCAATGAAGTATAGGAAAACATCAGATGCACTATTTATTTTATGTTTTTGAATTTATTTTATAAATGTATTTTGTGAGGTTTATAATAAATTAAGAGATTATAGTTTTCATGTGACATCTAAATACATATTCATGTGAATGCTTTACTTTTAATGATGACGTATAATCAATATAAGTGTCCCTGGTTTTCAGCCTAAGTATGAACTTTAAAAGTTGTATATTCTCAACAAAAGAAACTTTGAGAGTAAGTGAGCCTTGCCTTGATACTTAAACCCAAAAGCTAGACACTTAACTAAAAGTTCTGGGGATACTCAAATCATTGTTACTGTTCACCTAATGCTAAAAATCATGTATTACTCACCTGGAGAAAGCAGTCACATACATTGGCAGTAACATACCAAGTTACAATTGGAAAGACAATAATAAATAGAAGCTGTTGTGTGGTGCTAATGTGTAATTTATTATGTAAACCAGGACACTAAGGAATGAAAGTCCTCACTATTATTAACTTAGTCAACCAAACAGACATAAACTAGGACTATACCTGGAAACACAGGACTTATGTTCATCTTAATGATATGGAATCACCCAAAGGTAGCTCAAGATATAACCAAGAGGAGAGTTAGAAAAAGTTTCAGGGAGGAAATGATATCTATACTGGACTAAAATATCCACTGATGTGAAATTAGGGCAAAAGTGAGGAGGAGGAGAAGAATATTTCGGGATCTTACCTAGATTCCTTTGAGAATCAAGTGAATGGCCTAAATGCAAGACAGCATCACCAGACCAGACAACTACAATTCACACAATGAGACTGTAGAACCATAGTCTCAAGGATGACAGATGGCAGGTGGCATGAGGAGAGATGAACCTCCTAGGCAGGCTGGGAGCAGACTGCTTTCTCAGATGGTGAATAACCAAAACCTCTCATGATGATCAAGCTGATGCCGGAATTTCAGGTTCTTGGTCTCAGCTATTCCAAGAAGGAATCGATGGACCACAGGAGTAGTGGTAAGTCAGGATTTATTTTCAGGGAACAAAAATTATAACTACAAGAAAAACTAAAACTCCAGGCAGAGAGGTCCAGAAGGGGAACAAGCTGTCCTGTTCCCTCTCAGAGGTCCAGCCGAGGTCTGTGTTAGAGGAGAACAAGCTTTCCTGTTCCCTCTCTGACGTCTGGGTCTGAGCTCTCTGCTCAGGGGTTTATATAGGCCCATGGGGTTGTTTTGCTGAACTTCTTAGGGTGCGGGTCTTCATCAGTTACAGCCAACTGTCCAATGAAGACTCAGGCCCTGGAAACTGAAATGACATTGGCCAGTTACAAGACCACAAGAAGGAGACAGCAAGGTGCCAGTGTCTCCCCACCACGTGTCAGGCCCTTCCAGCAAGCTGGTTCCTCCATCACTACAGTATCAGCACTGCCAGGGCCAAAGCAGCAGGTCATAGGACTGCCTTGTCCTTCATCAAAGCTGTCTCTTCAAGGTCACACAGATCACAGGTAGTCAACTTGAAAATATAAGTTTATGTTTTCTGATGCTCAGGGCAAGGGTTTAACCACAATACTAATAAGAATCTTATTTTCCAATTCAAAACCCAAGTAACTGTTAAAGTATCACACTTTACCTTAAAATTCTAAATACTATTATGTAAAATAAGTCACTTGAGATTTATCTTGCAAAAAGCATATGTCAGTTGCATAAAGTACATAGTATGAGGATCAATAAGAAAATAATTTTTGGATTTTACAAAGTCTTCAGTTAATAGTGTGTTTAAATACTATCATGCCAATATCCAGGGCCCTGTAGACTTTGTGCAGTTTTTTAAAAAAACTAATAAATGTCTTAGATATTGATAAACTGTCTTCATAGTTTTGCCAAGACATCTAGTGCTCTGAGGCTTGAATTGGTCGTTGACTACATCAATACCTCGGGGTATTCAGTTAAAACACTGTGGTAATTAACCAGAGCGAGCTGTCAATGAAGTCAACTCTGATTAACTGAAGGGATCCCAGAAAGATAAAGCCTGGATTTATATATGAATACTATATCAAGTAGACAAATTTGATTAAAATAATCTTTTCTTTCTCTTTATAAACTCTTGGCAACAATTTGGCAACAGTATCTAATCCACTTTACACATGGGCAGTGCCATTCTGAACATGACTTATATGAGTAAGGAGAACTCACGCTGGAAGATTAACTCATGTTTTAGTATTGTTGTCCTACATTTCCAGGGGTTGAGTTTAAATGTTTAATTATTCTGATATAAACTTAATTATTCTGATATATGCTATAATATTAATGTGATATAAAGGATGGCAAACAAGTACTAGGTATTTTTTTCTTCCATTTTAACAGATGGCATTTAAAAGGGATACTTTGACACAAATTATTGAATATATATATATATATATTTTTTTTTTTTTTTTTTGGCCGGGGCTGGGTTTGAACCCATCACCTCGAGCATATGGGGCCAGCACCCTACTGCTTTGAGCCACAGGCACCACCCCAAATTATTGAATTTTTGATGTCACAATCTAACATGGTGAGGAAAATATGCAGAGTCCGTGGACTTTTTGACTTTTCAAATATCATAATTCACCTGTACAGCAATGGTCCTTGATTTGTTTGTTTTAATTCTATAATTCTTAACTGATTTTCTTCACTTGATAAGAAAGCAGAGATATTTTAACAACTAGTAGGCAGAGATTTCTTTCAGTTATTATTTTTACTTCATTGATAATTGAGAAACTGTGGTTCTGTGGGAGAATTTAATGCAATAGATATGTCCTTAATATGGCCAATGACCCAAGAAAGGTTAGCCACTAAGAAATCTGGAAGGAGAAATTTATGAGTTTTAAATAACAAATTTTATGGTGAAATTTTTAGTACAAATGCTTTCTTGTTACAAATTTATTTAACAGAGTGGATTAATGTAATGAAATTTACACCTAGAATCTTAGTTAGAAGCATTCCCCAGAATACATCTCAAGCCAACAGTAGTTGACATTCCAATTGTCAGAAGGCCCCACTGTGAAAGATCCACTTTCTCCTAATAGTTTTGTCAAACTCTCAATGCTGCATTTCCAAACAACAGTGGTTAAATTCCGTTCAGGCACTTGGCAGTCCCGATTAACTCACTGCATTATTTAACAGTAGTTTGAATGTCATTCCATTAAATATTTGCAGATAGTAAGCGTGTGCTTCTCATAAGGAAAAAAGTCATAGCCATTCTTTTGGTTTTCATAGGTGCAAAAAATCCAGAACTTGCCCATTGTGGTAATGTTGTCAGTAAATGATGTGGGCGACACAAACATTCGAATTCAAATTGCTGCTCTCTTAACACATCCTATAGTTCTATTATGGATGCAGAGTGCTGTTTACTGAAATTTCTATTTCTATTCATTCTGTAGAGGATGCATAGATTCTTTTAGAAACTATGCCATCAGCAAGTTTGATGACTTTTGATATATATGTAGGTATCAGTCTCATCTTCTGTAAAGTATGGTGCTTGAACTATGCATCTAACTTACATTTGAGAATTATTGACTACTCACTACTTTCCCTTCCTTTCCTTCATTATTTTGGTGGAATTCACAAATGTCCCAATGGACCTCTCGATTTAACTATCACCTTACAAAACATAAAGGGAACAAAGAGCATCTTCAATGATGCCACAAGGGTCAATCTGCATAGTCTAGATCAGAAGAATTGTTTAAATCAAATTCTTCATCAGATAGTTTGCAGGAAAAAGTGAAACAGAGAGAGAGGAGGGAGGGCAGGAGAAAGGGAGGGAATGAATTAAGAGAGAGAAAAGAGAACTTGCCAGGATAAGGAGCACATAGGTAAAAAGAGGCTTAAAAAGTAAGTCAATAGATTGGTTTATGTGGACATGATTTGGGTGTTAATTTGAAAAAAATAAAAATTGTGTGACAGTCATGAAAATCTCAACATTTAATATTTGATAGTATTAAGAAATCAGTGCTCATTTCTAAGTGTGGACTGATTTTGTGGTTTTGCCTTGAAAAATACATTTTTATCTTAGAGATCCATACTTAAATATTTCCGAGTGAAATGAAAGAAACCAAATAAACCGATGGTTGAATGGGTAAGAAAAAAAGTACAGGGAGTTACAAACATTATGAATGTTGTGAAGGCCATGAATTATAAATGTTAAAATAATCAAAAGAAAATAATCTAGTTTAAAGAGAGCTTATTTAAGTGCATAGGAATGTTTGGGACTACAGATTCCAGAGAATAGAAGTCAGTATTCCCAAGCGTAGCTATTTGGGATCAATTGTGTAGGTAGTGTCTAGAGAAGCTGAAAGAATTTCATCATCCTTCTATACATGCATAAGGCTTAATGCATAGTTACAAGATCTGATTAGTTGGAGAGGACTTTTTTATTTAAGAAAAGAAGTTTAACATTCCTGAGCTAGGTATGCACAATAAAGCAAGCACTCAAACTAAGTAACAAAGATCAGTGATTAGAAGTGAATGTTCTGGGTTTTAGTCTCTCCTCTCTATTTACATAACAAAAGCAGAGAGGGGGAATATAATCTAAGAAACAGAAATTGGACAAGGTATTAGACTCAGTCTCTAGGGCTCTACCTCCCCTTGACATGAACTTACTGGGTCCTGAAACTGTATTTTATTTTTTACATAGTTATGAGAATATGTTTAAAATGTTCAATAGAAGTAAGAAAATATATTTACATCATTATAAGTAAATATTTGTTGATAAAATGATATATGGTGATTTCAACATAATTAATGTAAATATTAACCATTTTAAGTCCTTCATATTTTAGTGATTATATATCAAACACACTTTTTCACATGCCTTCTTTATGTTTGTCATTGTTACTCTGTTTATACTTAATGAGTTCTTCCTTTGAAAAAGCCAAGGACCATTATTAATGGCTTTAGAATATAACTAAAGAACTTTTATTACCAAAACTTCAACATACAAATGGTCATAATAGGCATGTACTTAACCAAAACAAGAAAAGAATTTTTATTTTTCTTCTTCTTTTTTTTTTTACTCACATTCCAGGTGATAAAAATCCAGGGGCGTCCTAGGGGCCTAGATATTAACTAGTACACAAATGACAACTTTTTTCCTTTTTTATGTACAAACAATTGATATTAAAGTTTCACTTTCAGACAAAAACCATTCTAACTTGTCCTTTTTATTTCTGAATTTGATTCACTAATAGCTTATGTGTACCTTTCATATTGATATGATTTCTTAAAACAAACTTTAAAAAAAGTGAATCATTATGTAATTCTGATAAACAAAACTTTGCCACCAATAGCAATTACTTATTTTGGTGACTCTATATTTTGGGGGGAGGAATACATTTTCAAATTTTGAATATAAGATTGTTTTGCTTTTTTAAAGTTTTTATAGTACATATGAAACATCCAAAATTTAGAAACATAATTAAATACAGCATTTTCAAAAACACTATGCCATACCATTCTATAACTTTTTATAGTAAGGATGTTGTTCAGATGAATGTTAAGACTTACTATTAATATTGAAAATGTATTATTAATTCATGGACACTAATTTCTAAAAGGCAAGCCAGGACAATTTATAACCCCCAGGAATGTGAGGGTTAAGGGCTCCGTGCCTGTGGCTCAATGGGCTAAGGCGCCAGCCACGTACACCTGAGCTGGTGGGTTCGAATCCAGCCCAGGCCCACCAAACAACAATGACGGCTGCAACCAAAAAATGGCCGGGCGTTGTGGCGGGCGCCTGTAGTCCCAGCTACTTGGGAGGAGGAGGCAGCAGACTCGCTTGAGCCCAGGAATTGGAGGTTGCTGTGAGCTGTGATGCCACAGCACTTTATCCAGGGTGACAGCTTGAGGCTCTGTCTCAAAAAAAAAAGTAAAACAAAGGAATTGAAAGGGTGATTAAGTTGAAGCCAGAGCACGTGGTTGTGGTTATCCCTTTTAATATTTTGTATTCTTTGCACCCATAACTTCCCAAAAAGCAAATGCAAATCCTATAGTGATATTCAAATCCATTAGTAAGATTTTCTTCCAACCCATATTAATAGTACTATATTAATAGCACAATAAAATATCTCCTAAATCTGAACTATATTCAATCAGAACTATCATTTTCTTCTAACATCTATTGCCATTAAAAACAACATAAAAGACTTATTTTCATTTCCCTTCTGGAATATTACCACCTTTCTATAAAGCATAGCATTTATTTTTTTAAAGTTCTTTTCTTTGAAGTTTTTCATAAATTGAAGTATTTTGGGGGACATAGCTACTGGATTACACTACTCTATTGGTACAGGTAAGGAAGTGACTTTTGGGTAAATTGTGAAGTCAAAATACTGTGAGTCACTAAGTAAAGGTTAACCACTTTAGAAGCAACATAAATGGCTTTTAAAACTTAATGTATTAAAACATATTTAAGTTTTTAACTGAATGTTTTCAGAGGAAAGCATTCATAAGTACTATAAATTAATTAAATTGATTTTTGTCTTTCAGCATTTTTTGTTCTACATTCTACATATGCTTATTTTTAAGCCTTCAAAGGATAGTTTTTTTTAAATTTCAGAATATAGTGGGGATACAAATGCATTGCTCACATGGATTGCTTTTGTGCTGCTGGAGACAAAGGTATAAGTGTGCCTATCACCCAGAAATGTACACTGTGCTAGTTAGGTGTGACTTCACCCCTGCCCTCCTCCCGCCACCCACCTGCTTGATTGCCACTGAGCTTTCTTCATCCGTGTAGTCAGGGCTGTTTGGTTAATTCCAGTTTAACAGTGAGTGGATATGGTGTTTGTTTTTCTATTCTTGAGATAACTAAGAAAGATAGTCTCTAGTCACATCCCGATTGTTAAAAAAGATATTAACTCTTTTTTCTATGGCTCAGTAGTATTTTTCTGATTTAATTTTCTTCTGTCATAGCCAGAAAATTTAAAGATCTTTGTTAATTATCACTTTGTAATTTTGGTACATATTCTCTCTCTCTCATGCACACACAGAAATACACTGGAACACATGAGATACATATTTATATGCTGTTAGTATCTGTTCTGAAATTATTAGAAGATGTTTTCATGATTAGAGCAGGTCTAGTTAAAATTTACATTTAACTCACAGTCTTTATGAAATTAGCGTAACTTTCCATATTCTTTGAACTATCCATATGCAATTCACTACATTTTATATAGAGACGCACATATATATTGCACATATATATTTATGTGTAAGTCTCATCAACAGAACATGAACTCACTGAAGGTGAGAACTTACATTGCTGGTGTCTTTGGATGTGAAAACCGAAGACAAACCTGTACATATTAAGTAATTCATAAATAGTTGCTGCATGATTTATAAAATTTAATTTTTGAAAATATAGACACACATAAGGTGTGTTAGCTGGTAAAGTTTACAGTAGACTCTGAGACTCATAAAGATGGAATAAAGTATTTTTATTTATTTCATAAATAATGCTGATGAACATGCTAACAGTATATATCTAATCAAATCACTTAATATAGAAACTATTTCAAGGTGTCTGACTCAGATGCAAATAGCAATCAAATAAAAAATATTAACCTTGAATATTTACCCAAATTTTAATTAAATGCAAGAAAGAATAAGACAAAATTATGAAAAAATGGCAACTGTACCATTGATTATGTGGACTTGACAAAGTTTTTATAAAGAATGACTGTTAAAGAAAACGTGCCAGTACTATTTCCATAATTTATAATTTAAAAGGTAAAAAAGTTATATTAAGAAAATGAAATAATTCAGCGTGCAATAACAAACTACTTGGTTATATTCTGAGGAGGCATCTAAATATCACTAGTTGCTAGAAAAACTTACTGAATAATTTAACCCTCAAAAGCAAAGGCAAAATATGAAGAGGGAACAGTAGTATTTAAAGAGTGACCTAAAAGATTCATATTAAAGTCAGATGAAACCAAAAGTGAAGTATTTGCAATACCTATTCTCCTAAGTTACACAAAGTACAAGCAAAACTATAGGACTGACATGTTGGAAAAATTAAGCATTCATTATTACTTAAGCAACTGATTTTTGAGTTTATCTTACATTTGATCACGAAATTTATTCAGATGTATTTATTTAAAATTTATTCATGCCTTGAGGTGATATATAGAATTGTATTTCTTATGACGATGCTTTGAAATTGTGAGGTGGATAGAAGTAGCTAATTAACACTTTACTTCACATATTGTTTTTATGGTGAAAATATTTAACTTCCCATCCACTCTTTTAGCATTTTTCAAAAATACATTGTCGTTAGCTGTAGCCACCATGTTGTACAATAGATCTCATGAATTTATTCCTTCTAACTGTAAATTCCTATCCATTCACCAACAATCACCTTGAAATTCCTCTTTAACCACCCCAGCCTCTAATAGTAATTATTCTACTCCTTATTTCTATAACATCAACTTTTTTGATTCCATTTCTGAGTGAAATAGTGAAGCATTTTTTTTCTGTGCCTGGATTATTTCACTGAAGATAATGTTTCCGAGATTCACTGATGTTGTAAATGGCAGTATTTATTTTTTTGCGGGTGAATATGATTCCAGTGTACATGAGACATTATTCAGTCACTGATGGACATTTAGGTAGCTTCCATACTTTACCTATTGTGAATAGCTTTGCAATAAACATCACGTGCAGGGATCCCTGACATACTCATTTTATTTCCTTTAGATAAATACCCAACAGTGGAAATGCTGGTGTCCCCTGGTGTTTGTATTTGTAGCTTTCTGAGAAAATTCCATATTGTTTCCCCAAATAATTGCACTAATTAACATTCCCATCAGGGAAGGATTCTCATTTCTCTAAATCTTCACCAGCTTTATTATCATTATTATTATTATTTTTTTTTTTTTTTTGCAGCTTTTGGCTGGGGCTGGGTTTGAACCCACCACCTCCGGCATATGGGGCGGGCGCCCTACTCCTTTGAGCCACAGGCGCCACCCACCAACATTTTTTTTTAAATCTTTTTTCTTTTTGATAATATCAGTTTTAACAGGACTGAGGATGTTTAATGGACGTTTGATTTTCATTTCCTTTTTTTTTTTTTTTCTATTTTGAGACAGAGCCTCAAGCTGTCACCCTGGGTAGAGTGCTATCGCATCACAGCTCACAGCAAACTCCAACTCCTTGGCTCAAGTGATTCTCCTGTCTCCACCTTCCAAGTAGCTGGTACTACAGGCGCCCGCCTCAACGCTCGGCTTTTTTTTTCTTTTTTGGTTGCAGCCGTCATTGTTGTTTGGAGGGCCCAGGCTGGATTTGAACCCACCAGCTCAGGTGTATGTGGCTGGCGCTTTATGATTTACATTTCCTTGATGCTTAGGTGGAGATATTTTTAAATATATATCTGTTGACTCTGTGTATATATTCTTTTGAGATATGCCTATTCAGCTTCTTTGGTCATTACTTAAATCTGTTTGTTTTTTCTTTTTCTTTCTACTGATTTGCATGGGTTCCATATATATTTTGAATATTAACCCCTTATCAGATGTATGATATGCATATATTTTCTTCTCTTTTATAGGCTATCTTTTCACTCTGTTGATTGCTGTGCAAAGGATCTATATTTAAGCTTAATTTCCTCTAGGACCTCTTAAATCTGCATTATTTTTTGCTAACATAAATGCAATAGTTTTTTCTTTTCATTTATTTATTTATTTTGGTTTTTTTTTTAATAATTTTATTGAATCATAATTATGTACATTGGTGCAATCACAGGGCACGATTCATACACATTCAGAAATATTTTGATCATACTGTTACCGATATCCTTCATGGCATTTCCTTGATCACTATATAAAGACATTAATACTCTACCTTTAATAAGTTTCG
>CAUYON010058514.1:0-23862 GCA_963573935.1 Arctocebus calabarensis
TTGTGGTACATGTATACCATGGAATACTATGCAGCCTTAAAGAAAGATGGAGATTTTACCTCTTTCATGTTTACATGGATGGAGCTGGAACATATTCTTCTTAGCAAAGTATCTCAAGAATGGAAGAAAAAGTATCCAATGTACTCAGCCCTACTAAGAAGCTAATTTATAGCTTTCATATGAAGGCTATAACCCAACTATAGCACAAGAATATGGGGAAAGGGGCAAAGGGAGGGGAGGGATGAGGTTGGGGTGGAGGGAAGGGAGGGAGGAGAGGGATGAGGTTGGGGTGGAGGGAGGATAATTGGGGGGGCCACATCTCTGGTGCATCTTAGAGGGGTACAGGCAAAACTTACTAAATGCAGAATACAAATGTCTTTATACAATAACTAAGAAAATGCCATGAAGGCTATATTAAGCAGTTTGATGAAAATAGTTCAAATTATATATGAAACCAGCACATTGTACCCCTTGATTGCAATAATGTACACAGCTATGATTTAATAATAAAAACAATTTTAAAAAAAGGGTTATAAGAAATAATACAATTTTTGTTAAAGGAGATAATTTTGTTTCATTTACAAGTTTAAAAATTATTTTAAATTAAATAAATAAGTGACAATTAAAACTAAATGGATATAGAACTTAAAAATGATAAGGATTATAAAACACATATAAACATCTTAAATTATGGCCAAAGTGGCTAAATTAGATGGATTTGTTTATAAATATATGTTAAAATTAGATTAACCATTAATAATACACCAATGCAAAGGTATAATTTGGTTTTCTGTTTTGAAAATATTATCATATTAATAGAAATAAGATGTTTTTCATCTTTGAATAAAATGTAAAATAAAGGGAGGAACAAGAGAGACAGATTCCATTAGCCTCTTAATTAGCTTGTGTTTCAGTTCATCTCTACTAAGTCTTATGATTATTTGGGAAACTGAGTCTCCTCACTATCAAAGATGAAGGTTTTTGTTTTTAAAAATATTTGAATTATCAATTTGGCTAAATTAATGACTATAATTTTATGAGGTTTTAGCATAATAACCTGTTTAAGCCTTTGATATTTAACAAATTTTCCAAAATCAAAATTCTAAACTTAGTCTTTTTGACCTCAAGCTAACTTTTTAAATTTTAGGGCCACTGAATGTCTAAGGGAGACATATTAAGCTTATTTGATATGTTAACACCATATAGGGAGCACTGTTAATATGAAAAGTTTTGTTTAACTTGTGGGGGGTTATGTTTGTATAAACATAAACATGTTATTATTAACAAATGTTCCAATGTTGTATGAGATTCATAAAATTCTGATATGTCCTGGTATATGTTTGCAGTGATCATTACAGTTGATATTGTGAATTGTTGTATGCCACAAAAATAACCAACTTTCCTCCTATATGACCTTGCAATCCCATTACTGGGCATCTACCCAGAAGGAACAATACCATCTTATCAGAAGGACATTTGTACTAGACTGTTTATGGCAGTTCAGTTTACATTTGCAAAATTGTGAAAACAACCTAAATGCCCACCAACCCAGGAATAGATTAACAAGCTGTGGAATATGTATACCATGGAATACTATTCAGCCATTAAAAGAGATGGAGACTCTTACATCTTTTGTATTAACCTGGATGGAAGTGGAATACATTATTCTTAGGACAGCATCACAAGAATGGAAAAGCAAAAATCCAATGTACTCAATTTTAATATGAAGGCAATAGATGATGTAATACATGGTGGGGGGTTGATGAATGAAGGACTGGGGAGAGGAAAGGAAGGAAGGGGCTGGGAGTCAAGGTGACACACCTCTTGAAGTTGAACACAATTATAAGAGGGAATTTATTTAACAAATGCAATCAGTGTAACCTAATTCTTTGTCCACTCAATGAATCCAGAACAATAAAAAATAAATAAATAAAAATAAAATGAGTATAACAAAATGTCAAAAAAAACCCAATAACCAACTTTTCCTTGACCATAGCTATTCTAAGACTTTTGTCAGCCATAGGCAATTATTTAACTTTGATTCTTATCAAAAAGTGTGTTTTTTTCTTTTAAATTGGCTACAGTAGAAAGTTTGCTTCTTCAAGGAAAGTCATGGAAAGGACTGACAAGTTCTCTTGAATACAGGTTTCTGATAACTTTAGAGATTATGTACCACTGGGCTAAAAAAAACAAGCTTCCAGGACTTTTATCAAAAAGTTGATGTGTCCATGAGTATTGCTAATTATTTCCTCTTGAGCTGTGAGCCATGAACTTGGTTAGGTTGTAACAAAAAGCAGTATATGATTTGAAATAAATGTTGTTTAAAACATTAAGTCTGTGAGACAATGACCAGAGAAAAGTGAGGCACCTATTAATATTATTACCAATGTATATGTAAAGCATCAACTGTGGATAAAGTACTAAACATGTGTTATCATTGCCTGTAAGATTTTCTAAAGTTTCTCATACTTAGATTTTATTTTAATGAACATTGTCACTGTGCATCACTAGAAATTATTCTTTTTCAAGATGAAACTCATTTACTGAACTCTTAAGAGACAATAAACCTTCAGGAATTAGTACAACTCAACACTAGAGCTCATCCAGCTGAAAAAATAAAATGTGCAAAACTTATTGATAGTTTTTTAAATTCTAAATTATGATAAAGAATATACTAAATTTATTTCAAGTTTGTCTTAGTGAGCTTTTATCTTTGTTTACTGGAAATTATTATTATTATATTTTTTATGGCTGGAGAGACATTGAGTGTACAAAGAACCAGGTTGTGTTGATTACATTTGTTAGCTAAAGTCCCTCTTATAATTGTGTCCTGCCTCCATGTGGTGTGTCACACACCATGAACCCCCACCCTCCACCTTCCTTCCTTCTCTCTTTTCTCCCTTTTCCTCACCCCACACTGTGCACTAGTCATTAATTGTCCTCATATCAGATTTGAGTACACAGGATTCTTGCTTCTCCATTCTTGTGATGCTTTACTAAGAATAATGTGTTGCACTTCCTTCCAGGTTAATACAAAAGAAGTAAAGTGTCCATATTTTTTGATGGCTGAATAGTATTCCATGATATACGTATACCACAGCTTGTTAATCCATTCCTGGGTTGGTGGGCATTTAGGCTGTTTCCACATTTTGCCAATTATAAATTGAGCTGTGATAAACAGTCTAATGCAAGTGTCCTTATGGTAAAGGATTTTTTTCCTTCTGGGTAGATGCCCAGTAATGGGATTGCAGGATCAAATGGGAGGTCTAGCTTGAGTTCTTTGAGGTTTCTCCATACTTCCTTCCAAAAAGGAAGTATTAGTTTGCAGTCCCACCAGCAGTGTAAAAGTGTTCCTTTCTCTCCACATCCATGCTAGCATCTGCAGTTTTGAGATTTTGTGATGTGGGCCATTCTCAGTGGGGTTAGATGATATCTCAGCGGGGTTTTGATTTGAATTTGTCTAATAATTAGGGATGATGGGCATTTTTTTATATTGTTAGCTACCCATTCGTCTGTCTTCTTTAGAGAAGGTTCTATTCATGTCTCTTGTGCAGTGACTTAAGGGATTGTTGGCTCTTTTTATGTTGATTAATTTGAGTTCTCTGTAGATCCTAGTTATCAAGCTTTTGTCTGATACAAAATATGCGAATATCTTTCCCCATCGTATAGGCTGTCTATTTGCTTTGGTTGTTGCCTCCTTAGCTGTAAAAGAAGCTTTTCAGTTTAAGTCTCATTTATTTATCTTTGTTGTTGTTGCAATTGTCACAGAAGTCTTTCTCATGAAGTCTTTTCCCAGGCTGATATCTTCAAGTATTTTTCCCATGCTTTCTTTGAGGATTTTTAGGGTTTCATGCCTCAAATTTAGGCTTTTTATTCATCTTGGATCAATTTTTTATGAATGGAGAAAGGTGTGGATCCAGTTTCATTCAGTCTTTTACACGTGGATATCCAGTTCTCCCACCACCATCTATTGAATAGGGATTCTTTAAACCAGCCTTGCATCTCTGGGATGAAACCTAATTGATCACGATGTATGACTTTGTTGATGAGAAGCTGTAGTCTACTGCCTAGGATTTTGTTGAGAATTTTTGCATCTATATTCATTAGTGAAACTGGCCTGAAATTTTCTTTTTTGGTTGGGTCTTTTCCTGGTTTTAGTATCAGGATGATGTTTGCTTCATAGAATGTGTTGGGGGAAGATTCCTTCCTCCTTAATTTTTTAGAATAATTTCTGAAGTATGGGACTAAGTTCTTCTTTGAAGATTTGATAGAATTCTGGTGTGAAGCCATCTGGGCTAGGGCATTTTTTTGCTGGGACATGTTTTTTTATTGTTTCTTTGATCTCAGTGCTCGAAATTGGTCTGTTCAGATCTTTTAGATTTTTTTCTTCCTGGCTAAGTCCAGAGAGAGGGTGTGAATCCAAACATTGATCCACTTCCTTGACATTGTCACCTTTCTGGGCATAGAGTTTCTTATAGAAATCAGGGATAATCTCTTATCTCTGTGGCATCTGTTGTTACTTCTCCTTTATCATTTCTGATTGAGGTTACTAGAGATTTTACTTTTCTATTTCTAGTTAGTGTGGCCAAAGATTTATTTTTTCAAAAAATCAACTCCTTGTTTTGTTAATTTTCTGAATGATTCTTTTGTTTTCAATTTCAAATTAAATCTCTGATTTAATTTTGGATTTTTCTTTTCCTCTGCTGGGTTTAGGCTTATATTGTTTTTCTTTTTCCAATTCCATAAGATGGCTTGTAAGTTTGCTGATGCACTCTCTTTCTGTTTTTTGGATATAGCCATCAAAAATGATACATTTTCCTGTCAGGACTGCTTTTGCTGTATCCTACAGGTTTTGGTAGCTTGTGTCTTCATTGTTGTTTTGCTCAAGGATGTTCTAGGGTAGGTCCCTTGTATCTTTTTTTTTAGTTTCTGTTTACAGTGTCTGTATAGCTTTGTAAGAGGAGTGTTAAAGTCCCCTGTGATAATGGTATTATGGGTTATCATATTGCTCAGACTAAATAAGGTCTGTTTTAAGAATCTGGGGGCATTTAAGTTTGATGCATAAATATTTAGAATTGAAATGTCTTCTTGTTGTGTTGTTCCCTTGACCAATATGAAGTTTGTCTTTTTTGACTTTAATTGCTTTAAATCCACTGGTATCTGAGAATAAGAGTGCAATCCCTCTTTTCTTCTGAATTCCATTTGCTTAAAAAATTGGCTTCCATCCCTTAACCCTCAGTTTTAATTTGTCCTCCAAGGCTAGGAGTCAAATAGATGACTTGTGTTTTTATCCAATCAGCAAGTCCATGCCTCTTCAGGGAAGAGGAATTCAAGCCATTAATATTTATTGATAGAATTGATAAGTGTGGTAGAGTTATAATCATCTTATTTTGTGAAAGTCCTTTGCTTAGTTTTATCTTAGGGGAATTCAAGCCATTAATATTTATTGATATAATTGATAAGTGTGGTGGAGTCATATTCATCTTGTTTTGTGAAAGTCCATTGCTTGGTTTTATCTTTTGCATCTTTGTGGATGCTGGGTTTTGCCCTTTAGTTTGAGGGTATTTAGTTTGCTGGTGGTCCCTTGTGATCATCAGTGTATAGAATTGGTCTAAGTATTACCTGTGGAGCTGGTCTTGTGGCAAACTTCGTAAATGTTTGCATATTAGTAAAAGATTTGATTTCTTCATCGATTTTAAAGCTTAGCAGGATATAGAATTTTAGGCTGAAAATCGTTCTGTTTAAGTAGATTAAATGTAGATGCTCATTATCTTCTGGCTTGAAAAGTTTCATTTGAGGAGTCAGCAGTCACCCTGATGGACTACAGTCACGCCCCTGGAGGTCAATTGGCACTTACTCCTAGTAGCCTGCAGAATCTTGTCTTTTGCCTTGACTTTGGACTTGTCTTTTGTCTTGTCGATGTGTCTTGGAGAAGCTCAATTTGAGTTGAGACAACCTGGGGTCTGATATCCCTCTGAAAGGAGTGTGTCAGAATCTTTGGTGATATTTGGGAAATTTTTATTTATGATATCTTCTAGTAGGGCTTTCATGCCTCTGGGGTGTTCTTCCCTTTCTGAGATACCTATAACTTGTATATTTGAACGCATCATAAAATCCCATAAGTCTGTCACTGAATGTTCTGCTTTCTCTCTCTCTTTTTCTGTCTCTTTAACAGCCTGAGTTAGCTCAAGAGCTTTATCCTCTACCGCCGAGATTCTTTCTTCTTCATGGTCTAGGCTGTTATTGATACTTTCTATTGCCTCTTTAAATTCCCCGATTGATGGTTTCAATTCCTATAGCTCTGCTCTATCCTTCCTATATTCTTTGTATTTTTCATCTCTTATTTGATTCTATTTTTGGATTTCCTTTTGGTTATTTTCCACTTTCTCAGCAATTTCCTTTATTGTTTTTACCAACCATATTTGAAATTCCCCTTCTGTCATTTCTAACATTTCTTTATATATAGAATCCTCTGCAGTAGCTATCTCATGGTCTCTTAAGGGGTTGTTCTGGACTGGTTTTTCATGTTGCCAGGATTTTTCTGCTGTTTTTTCCTTATGAATATTTTCTTTTATCTGTTTCCTTGCCCTAATTTTCCTTTCACTTCCTCTTGCTCTTTAAGTTACTGTGCCTCTGACCTAAAGTGTTGAAATGTCCTTTTGGTAAAGGGCTAAAAGGATGAAAAGCATGCAGAGTAAGAAGGGATAAAAGATATAAAAAAAAAAAAGGAGAGAGAGAGAGAGAGAAAAGAGAAAGGAAGGGGTGAGTAAAAGGGAATATTGACAAAAAGAAGCGAGGCACAGAAAGAGGAAGACAGGAATAATAGAGGTGTACATTAGGGTACTTTGACCTACACCCGCAAATCCCAATCTCTAGGGAGGCTGGGTTGGATGGGTCTCTTGACATCGGCAGCTCTTTGCCAGCCTGAGCAGACACAGGACCCCATCTCCACTAAATAAAGAAGAAAAACAAAAATAATATAAATCAAGCCAAAACAAACAAAAAAAACCCTTATGAGATAAAATTGGAGGAAAAAAAAATATTAGAGACAGAAAAACTATCAAAAATGAAGTCTTTATTATTAAAAACAGACAACAATAAAAAATACGTTTACACAAAAAAAATGAAGAAAAAAGAAAAAGAAAAATCTGGAAATCTGTTGGGGGGGATTTGAAAAAGAAAAAAATATCTTTCTGAAAAGAAAAAACAGACAAACTGACAATAACAACAACTTCAGCAAGAACAACATAAAAACAAAAAAGAAAAAAAACTATATATATATCTTATATTGCCTGGGCCACAGGTGATCTTCTGGGATGTGAGATGCTAATCCCAATACAGCTGGAACCCTTGTTGACTTCTTTGCCCTCACCCCGATGGGGTTGAGAGCCTGGACCTCTATTCTCTGCTCAGCCCATTTACTAGACAGGCCTCGACCTTTCCAAACCGTGTCCCTTAGCTAAGCAGTGGATATCCTAGGAAAAGGTGTGTTGCTCAGATCTCTCTAGAATAGGCTGCCCACTTGTCAGGTGCTCAGAACTGTCCTAGCTCTAGGACCCTGAGGGCCAAGCCTGCAAGGCAACTTTCCCACAGGTCGGAGTCCGCAAAGCAACTAGCTGAACAATGAGACCTCCCTTCTGCCCCAGCGGCTCAGTCCTGGCCCCTGGTTGCTGTTTGAAGTCACTTACTCACTCTTTCAACATCTCCCAGAAGCAACCTCGGTCTAGGACCCTGAGAGCCCAGCCTGCAAGGCAGCTCTCCCACAATGGCTGCATGCGGCCTGCAGCAGAATACCCTCTCAGCTCGGTCCCAATCTCCGGGCTCTGTTCAAAGTCACTTGATCATTCACCCAAGGTCTCACAAAGTAACTCAACCAAGTGCCTAAGTCCAAAAACCCTGCAGTGAAGACCTTCCCTGTCTGCACACTGTCACCGCAGCTGTAGCTGCTGCTGCCTGCAGCTGCCATGGCTGGTGGCTTCAGACCAAAAGCAAATACTTGCTTCTCCCCTTCTCCACTGCTTTCTTTCGTCCTCCTCTTATGATCCCTAAGCCTCCCGCTGCCTCCCTGTGCCCCTGAAGGATGTTTCTGGCCAAGCCCACAATCCTCAGGTGCCTGGGGTCTTCTCTCCCCTGTCTCATCATGCCTGGTTTCAAAAGCACTGTTTCTCCTCCACCATCTTGCTCCACCCCATGTTTACTAGAAATTAAAAAATTGCTAACATGTATTTTTAGCTTCATTAAGATTGCTAGTGGTTTCTAATCAAATTGTTTTTATTAAGACATTCAAATGAATGGTTAAATAAACATTAGGATAATATTTTTGAGCAGGTATTTTCATGCATAAGGAAAAAATCCAAAAGTTCAAAAGGGCATACAGAGAAAATACGTATATATCTCATTTCCTTTATAATCCTCAGGCATACAGCTACTTTCTCTCAACCATTTACTGTCAATGAATTCTTGTAGATCTTTCGAATTCAATTCTAAAGGAGCTCTCAAACTTTATTTTACGCACATACATGTGAATCTTGTTAAAATGCAGATTCTGATTCTTCTTCTGGAGTGAAGCTTAAGATTCTGAATTTCTAAGCCCTAACTGAGGGTGATATTTCTGGCCCAGGACCATGTGCCCAGTGGCAAGATAGTCAAGGACATTTGTTTACGTTTGTCTCTTTGCTTATTGGACTGACAAGAACAAGATATTCTCCTTTCAATGTCTTCCTTTTTATTATGATGTCAGCACTAGAGTTCCACTTTTGAGCTTTTCTTTGTTACATGTTTTTTCTTCTCATCTTTCTGTGTCTATCTGAAATGATAATTTATTCAGTTTTAAAAATCAAACTATAAATGAAGGATGAAAGCTAGCAATAGGACAATTTGAAACATGACACCAGATGATGTGTGAATCGCAAGGACTATGAAAATTTTTCTCTACAAATTTTCCATCTGCCTATTTTGTAAGGTTAGAAAAGTCCTCAAATCCAAATAACCTCCTAAATTTTGGCACAGGGTACATGGAGAACTTTAGCTTGCAGCCAGTACCATTAATCTAATAAAGATTCCATCATACTTGGAAATAATACAATTAACTTCCCTGAAATCAATATGAAGGGCTGAAATGATTTAAATATTTTAAAGTTATACACATTAATATTCTATCAGCCTGAAGAAAGGACTCTCCCCTGTGCTCACTAGCATGAGAAATACAGTGTTGTCTTTGTTGATATTGTGTGTAAAGGTACATTCTGAAAGCATAGGGGCAATTTATAAAACAACATTAAAAGTCCCTACTTATCCTGTACTCTCTGTGGGAAAATGAGGGCAGAGGACTTGAATTTGCTAGTCTCTTTATCTTCAGGGTATATAAATATGAACACTTGCTAACACTACGCAAAGTTTAGGGAAGCCAATATCAAAGGAACTCTTCAGAAATAAAGATTTGGACTATCAGTCTCTGCATTATTGGCTGAGAGAGCCAAGGTTGTACAGGTGTTCCTCTAATGCTGTCAGTGTATAGTCATTGCTCTGGATGGATCCAGGGGTCTGCCATATGGAGATTGGGTAGACTTGATGCTGAGATGGTTATCTTTAAATATCTAGGCTTGCAGGGAAAAAATGACTGGGAGCTATATCATCTTCTTGAGCATGTGCTATTCTACCTAGATTTGTGTGTTCAAATCTAACGGAGTACTAAACAGTATGCACAAAGTCGTAGAAAACATCTAGCACATTTTCTTGAATCTCCAATTGAATTAAAAAATTGGCAGACCTATATTAAAAAAAAACACCAAAATAAGCATGAATATATGAAAGAGTAGAATGCAAAATTCTGTGAGATTTTGAAACAGCTTTGGGTTTAGAGCTATGCCGTTAGGCCCCTTGAAATATATGTTTATTGACCTTGTACAAGGATTTGTCAGTGGGAAAATTTTGAAAGTTCTGCGATATACATGAAAAGCACCTGAGGAGATTGAAAACCAGGTTATTTGACTAGGAAGCACATTTCTATGCTTCCTATTAGACTCTGGAGTGGGCCTATGCCAAATACCTTGGAAGCATGGAAGTTACTGAATTATTTTTGAAATATTGACTTTCTGAAGGAAATTAGGAAGTGACAGGGAGTTTGCTAAGAGATTCAGAGATTGATTTTGGAGGTGTCATCAATGAGCTATTAATAAATAATCTCTATAGGGAAAAATTTGTGGCTTTAGGCTATTGAGAACCTGAAATAGGTAGAAACATTTTCCCCATTTCTCCTGCTGGTGGAAAGACAGTCACTTTTTTACAGAATGCACGATAATCAAATAAGTCACCACATATCCCAGGTCTTAATCCCTAGCTTTGGATCTTGCACAGGAAAGTAAATTTCTCTAAGGTCTTTGTTCTCATCTGAAAAGTGGGGCAAGTACCATGATGGAAGAACTTAATAGTAGGTCAGTGTTTGCTCTCCTGTCTCTCTCTCTTTTTTTTTCTTCCATATCTTCCCAGTCCCACTCCCATTCTCTTTGTGCTTGGGAAGTCAACAAGGAAATAGTACATTTTTATTTGAAAGGGAAAATGGAGCTCTACCTTAGGAGGTCAGACCAAATGGCCTGGGTCTTTACCAATTGTGAGATTCTCTCTGATGATTCATGAAAGCTTTTTGGTACAGAGGCTTTTTGATAGAGAAATTATCAACCACCTAATATGTAAATGCATTTAGATCTTACTGTTTACTGTCAGTTTCAAACTACACAAAAAATGACCTAGAAACAAGGAGAGGAAAGCTGTGTGGTATTTAGATGCATATCACATATGCATAATTGATTCCTTAAAAGGTTAGATCCCCTCAGCATATGTATGGATAGTGATATACCCACGATGAGTTCGTAATTGTTATGGCAGCAGCTTTGTGGCTTTGTTTTACATAATTCTAAAGTAAATGTCACGTTTCTTCTTTAGGGATTCCAGGCCTGGTATTCAGAAAAGCATATGTTTCCAAGTAGATAGCTGGACGAGGGGAGATACTCTTTCCCAAACAGGACCATTCACAGAGCTTGTACACTGAGCCTTAGGAAGTGCAGACTGCCACTATTCTCTTTGGAATTGAAATGCAATTACATATCAAGGACAAGTGCTAAATAGAAACAGAAAAGGCGAAATACATGCCTTTATTTTTTTTTGCTTTGTTTTTGCTATATATTTGTATAAAGAATTAACTACCCCAAACCCACTATAATCCTTAATTGAAACATGCAGATCAGACAACTTGGTGAATCTTTCAGCATCTTTTTTTAGAAGATTATTGTATCTCTGAAGGACTGACTTTACTTATTTCCATAACCATTATAAGCTGCAAAGGAAAGTAATCAAAGAAGCAAGTCACTAAGAAATATGTCAAATGAAATACGATTATATATGCTTTAAATATTAAAAATAGGCAGTACATTGCATGAGGATACATAAGCAAGGGGCAAAAACTGTGTAAATAGGAGTGATTATTGCAAAAACTTATGCATTTCTTTGGGAAAGGATGGAAATGCAGTCTGCATGGTGCATACAGGCTTATTTGCTGCATAATGAGCTACAGGTGTTTGTTGTTCAATAATAATATACAATTATAATTTAAGTATGTTATATTTTCTAATTTTTAAAAGTGGAAAAAGAGGCTTGATGCCTGTGGGACAATGGTTATGGCACAACATACATACACTGAAGTTGGCGGATTCGAACCCAGCCTGGATCAACTAAACAACAATGACAACTGCAACAAAAAATAGCCAGGCATCATGGCAGGTGCCTGTAGTCCCAGCTACTTGGGAGGCTGAGGCAAGAGAATCGCTTAAGGCCAAGAGTTCAAGGTTGCTGTGAGCTGTGACGCCAAAGCACTCTACCCAGGGTGACATAGGGAGACTCTGTCTCAAAAGAAAAAAAAGAAAATAATAATAATATAAAAAGTGGAAAAGGAGAATAAAAACAGCAAAAAGAGTGACCAAATTAAGCTGGTAAAAAATCAATATAATACAGTAATGATAATAAAAGGGAATATGTCAATTTTTGGTTTAGGATATTTTTATATTATACTTTTAATAAATTTAGATACATGCCATGTAGGAGACACAGCTAAGATATAATTCCCTAGGAGGTTTGAAAGTAGCAGTATGGGAGGCCAGACACAGCGGCTCATGCCTGTAATCCTAACACTCTTGGAGTTGGAGTCAGGTGGATCACTTGAGCTCAGGAGTTTGAGACCAGTCTGAGCAAGAGTGAGACCCTGTCTCTACTAAAAATAGAAAAAACTAGCTGCGTGTCTTAGTGGGTGCCTGTGGTGCCAGCTACTTTGGAGGTTGAGGCAAGAAGATCCTTGAGTCAGGAGTTTGAGGTTGCTGTGATCTATGATGCCAGGACACTCTACCCCGAGTGACTGACTGAAGTGCTGTTTCAAAGAAAAAAAGAAAAGAAAGGGAAAGGAAGGGCAGGGAAGGGACAGAAAGCAGAGGTATGGGAAGAAGTATATCAGACAAATACTTACATAAAGGAAACTATTGTAGCTATATAAATAAAGGGAAATTGGATTTTTGGGAAAAATGTAATGTTTATTCTGTTTCCAAGTCCTATTTCCCCATTCATTCCCTGAGCCTGCTCTATTCAGACATCGGCTTCTAACTCTCCAGGACTTTTAATAAGTCATCTCCACCTATTTTTTTGTCTTATTCCAGGTGAACTACTTTCAAAGCCCAGAATGTTTCATTTCTCAACTCCAGTAGTACTTACTATGGTGTACCACTGATTGTGTAACTTCTATGCAGTGCAGTGTCTTAGTGTTGCTTATATTCATGTATTTCTTTAATTCAATTATTATATACTAGAGCCAGGGACAATGCTTATTTTTGTTTAAACACTGGTCACCTCACCTAGGACCTGTCCTATGGTGGAACCATGTCACCTGGTGTTACCACATAATAGAAAGTCAATAAACATGTCAGCAGTCCACTGAAAAATGGCCTCTGAAAGAGTGTTAAAAACTCTTGCAGGATATATGAGTAGTTTGTCAATGCTATATTTGTGTGTTTCTGATCAATTTCCTAGCCAAAATTTTAAAAAGGAAAGAGGGAGGCATACACACTATGGTTAGAGAGAGACCGTAAGGTGTGTAATGTTGCTGAGTCTGAGCCTACAAACCCAATAGGAAGGTGACCCCCGGCCCCCCCCCCGTGGACCTCACTGGACTCTCACAGGTTCATGACTGTGACTTTTAAGGACAGGGACTGTACCTGGGACAAGGCTTAATATGCAATATACAGTCAGTAAAGGATTCTGCAAAGTGCCAGAGAGTCTGGGGTGAGCTAATGTAATCCAGGGCTTCAAAAGAAAAATAGATCTGCCATTCGATCCTATAATTCCTTTATTGGGTATATATCCTGAAGACCAAAAATCACATCATAATAAAGATATTTGTACCAGAATGTTAATTGCAACCCAATTCATAATTGCTAAGTTGTGGAAGAAGCCCAAATGCCCATCGACCCACGAATGGATTAATAAATTGTGGTACATGTATACCATGGAATACTACGCTGCCTTAAAGAAAGATGGAGACTTTACCTCTTTTGTGTTTACATGGATGGAGCTGGAACATATTCTTCTTAGCAAAGTATCTCAAGAATGGAAGAAAAAGTATCCAATGTACTCAGCGCTAATATGAAGCTAATTTATAGCTTTCATATGAAGGCTAAAACCCAAATATAGCACAAGAATATAGGGAAAAGGGCAAGGGAGGAAGGGAAGGGGGGATGGGTGAAAGGAGGGCGATTGGTGGGATCATACCTACGGTGCATCTTAGAAGGGTACAGGTGAAACTTACTAAATGTAGAATACCAATGTCTATATATAGTGATTATGAAAATGCCATGAAGGCTATGTTAAACAGTTCGATGAAAATATTTCAGATTATAAATGAAGTCAGCATATTGTGCCCTATGATTGCACTAATGCACACAATTGTGATTTAATAAAAATTAGAAAAAAAGAAAACAATTACCCTCCCTCCATCCATCCTCCCTTTACCCCTTCCCTCCCCTCCCCTCTCTTGCCCCTTTCCCCATATTCTTATGCTATAATTGGGTTATAGCCTTCATATGAAAGCTATAGATTAGTTTCACAGTAGGGCTGAGTACATTGGATACTTTTTCTTCCTTTCTTAAGATACTCTGCTAAGAAGAGTATGTTCCAGCTCCATCCATGTAAACATGAAAGAGGTAAAGTCTCCATCTTTCTTTAAGGCTGCATAATATTCCATGGTGTACATGTACCACATTGTATGTACCACAGAAATAAGTTATATCTGACTATGAAATGCCTTAAAGTTTCACTGTTAGCCACAAATTATACAGTCTGAATTCATGGAACAGCTACTGTGACTATCCAAATTAACAGTTTTGGCCTTTGAACATAGCTGAAATGGTTTAAACTTGTTAAACCTGTATGTAACAACTTCTTGCTGCAGTGAAATTGCCTCAACTTGGACCAGATTTCATATTTAGGCAAGATGGTATGTTTACTGTTATTCTGTTGTCTTCCTAGTGAACTGGTTTATTTTAATATTAGGATGCTTTGTGTTCAAGTGTTTTTTGTTTTTAATTGTTGGGGATTCATTGAGGGTACAAGAAACCAGGTTACACTGATTGCACATGTTAGGTAAAGTCCCTCTTATAATCATGTTATGCCCCCAAAAGGTGGGCACACACCAAGACCCCACCCTCCCCCGAGCCTAAAATTTTAAACCGGCTAGTCTCTAGACACTTGTGTCTTAAACCCTGCCTGATTAAAGTAAGAAAAATGATAGTAACTTAATATTCAAGCCTGCCTTACATGAATGGAGACTACAATAGGAGGTCCCACCCAGTCGATGAAAGGGATGAAGTAGTTGATTAAAAAGACATATTGATTGAAGTTACCATTTCAGTGAACTTTAACCCTCTTTTTCAAGGTATCCCCAGCATGAAGGAGGAGGTTGGTAAACCACTCCTTTGGTAACTGAAATTCTCAAGTTGAATTTTATGGGTCCTCGCAGGCCCTTCCTGGGCTTAAAAATTAACACTTGATTTATCAAAATTAAAATTCACAAGCTCAAAAACCTAATTTTTTCCTGAGTCTTAGGCTCATTTCATCAGCCTTATTGTTCTATTTATGCATTCAATAAAGTTTTACAACCACTGTTAAGAAATCTTTCACTACTTAATTAAATTCCTTTACATATTTTAATCTGTATTTATGAAAATGACATACTCAACTTCTTTTTTAAATAAATCAATTTTCTGAGTAATAAACAAAAGTTTCCCAAGCACCTTCACTACTCTCTTAGATCTAATGAAAAGAAAATCCATTCATATGATGAAACTTAAACTCTTTAAACTCTTTCCATATTGTTTATAACTTAGTAATAGTCTCTTCTACTTTTCAACTTAAAATCATAAGTCAAATTAACTTGTGAAATTAGAATAATATTCTGCTACATAGTAAAATGGGTCCAATCCTCTTATGTATTTCAAAATTCAAATATAGCAAATATGCAACTACTATGCCCAGATTAACGTGAAATCTTAATATATTGATTTGATTTATTTTAAAATGTAAATATTTAATGCTATATGGTCTTCAAGTTTAAAAATTCAAAAAACCCGCTAAAAAAAAAATTTGCCATCCTAGCCTAACCAAGTATAGGAAGTTAAAGACCTAGCGGTACCACCAGAACTTGATTCTTGCTGCAACAGAATGAGACACAGCAAGGTCTCTTTATTGTCACAATGACAGGGTTGGGCTTTTGTCCATGTCGCGAGACTCAAATCCATTCCTTATTTAATTTCTTGTCTACTTTCTGAAATCTTCAATCCTCACCCAGATAGAACTAACTTCCTCTACTGTCTCAGTTGGACTTGACTTTCTTGAACACTCGAGATACATAAATATCATCTTAGTGGATTTCGAGTATTTCCCCAACCTTTGCCTGCCTGAACCTGTGCATACAACCGAAACAACAATGCCAAAGTGCCAAAAAGTGCCCCATGAAAGGCAATGAAAGAAATATAAAGAGATTCTGTGGGTGAAGACCCCTCACCCAGACCGAAGAGTGGAAACCAGCAAAGAATGGGAAATGCTGGGTTAAATCAGATTGTACAGAGAGTGCCCAGACAATTGGGGACAATTATCTGACAAGACTGGTGGTGGGGAGGTGGTTGCAAAAATACTGGCAGGAGATGATATTGGCAGTGAGAAGTGAATACACAAGTGAGTTGGACTCATAGTGATAGATCGGAGGGTATAGAAAAGAAGTTTATATTTTTCAAAATCTAATGTCTTATGCAAGCTTCAAAACCGGCTGCGTTTTGGCTGATCTTCTTTTTTTAAAACAAGTGTCTGTAGGTAGATATTGCATGTTGTTGCATGAAGTGAGAACAGAAATTTCTGAATGACAGCTGTGTTAGGGTTGGGTAGGAGGACAAAGCTGTCATTTTGTTATGAATATTCACGAGGCAGATTTGGGTTGACACTCCTTTTGCAGGTCACCTCCTTTAGCTTAAAGATCACTCCTTCAGAAGGGACTCTGCCCTCTCAGACTGGAGGAAGGTGCCCTCTCGTGCCCTCTGCACTTCTTCCTTGACTCATGTATCTACGTTAACAATGAGATCATGATTACTCAGACAATACCTATCTCTCTCATTCTGGGAGAACTGGAACCATGTCTGTCACTGATAAATTCCTAACTCCCAGCCCAGTGTCCAGCATTGAAAAAGTGTTCAATAACTGTTGAATGAATGAGTAGAAGAACGCATGTAACTATAAGGGTGATTGACTGAATGAATGAATGAATTAAAGTCATAGTACTGATCCCCGCTGGTAGAGACAAGCTAACATGTTCCTCTGAACGGTGCTCTGGATGTTTTTCAAGCAGGTGCAGAGCGCTATGGGACAGTGTTGGAGAGCATTGTCTCCAGTGTCATAGCTGTGCTGGGCGATCTCAAGTCGCTCAACCTCTTAAGGCTTTAGTTTTCTCATTTGTAAAATGGGGATAATCATAGTATTGGGTGTGTGTCCAGTTATATTTCAAATGGCAGAGGATTAAATTTCAAATAATTTTAAGCAAAGCAATTGCCTCAAAATCAGCCATTCAGTATTCTCTTTTAGCATACTTGGCCTTATATATAAAGGTATAGACCTTCTAGGGGATCTGCTCTTTTTCTCCTGTCCTTTGAAATCGGAACCCCAGGTTCTTTGGTTTTTGGACTCCAGGACTTACACCATCGACCCCCTGGGTTCTCAGGGCTCCAGCCTTGGACTGAGAGATACACCACTAGCTTTCCTGGGTCTAAAGCCTTGGAGTGAGACAAGCTACCAGCTTCTCAGGGGCTCCCTCTGGCAAATCGACTGTCCTGGAACTTCTCCGTGACCCACTCCCTCCCTACCCCCCACCAGAATCCTCTCTCATGTATCTTTTTTGGTTTTAAAGAACCTTCTAGAATGTAGGTAAAGGTGTTAGTTTAAAAACTATAAATAGGAAGAAAGAGATTGGGAAAGGGCAGCCTTTAGATCTGAGACCCTACGCAACTCTTAGAATGTTATATGCAGCTCCCAAAACAATAAGAAGAAAAATAATTCCCTTGTGTATTTTGTTATCAAATGATTACAAGTAATACTAAATTTGGGACATTTGAAATGATATTATAATGTAGGGCCTCTGAGTAAATTTAACTCTAATTTTATATGTAATCATTTGTCACAATAACATTCAGCATTAATAATTTCTTTGGATATTGTATTCTTTAAATTCAAATTATAGAAAAATACTTTTAAAAAGTACTAGGTATACATGTCCCACAATTTATTAATCCATTCATGGGTCGATGGGCACTTGGGCTTCTTCCATGACTTAGCAATTATGAATTGGGCTGCAATAAACTTTCTGGTACAGATGTCTTTGTTATAATGTGATTTTTGGTCTTTGGGTGGAGGGAGTGTAATTGGTGGGGCCACATCTACAGTGCACCTTAGAAGGGTACAGGCAAAACTTACTAAATGCAGAATACAAATGTCTTCATACAATAACAAAGAAAATGCCATGAAGGTTATGTTAAACAGTTTGATGAAAATATTTCAGATTGTATATGAAACCAGCACATTGTACCCATTGATTGCACTAATGTACACAGCTATGATTTAATAATAACAATAAAAAAATTACTAGGTAATTTTGACTCTAGTCCTTTCACAAAAAATCTTCTCAAGTTTGTTGCCAGGTTGGTGATACTCTGATTTATAGCAACATTTGAAAAATACACATTGTAGACTTGGTTGATGTCACTAGGGAACTCTGACTCCTAACTTTAGAGTGAACGTGGTCTCTCAAGTTTATTGCCAGATTTGTAGTTTCCGGATGCTCTGATTTATAGTAATTGCAACAGTTACGATAAGGCATTCTGGTTTTTATCATCTTTGAATGTTTATTTATGATCGTGTTAATATTGTGCTTTAGTAATTTTGTGCTTCTCACAGTTTCGTAGCCCACGAGAAAAGAATCCGTAGTCAATGATCACTGGCCTTCTAGAAGTAACTGATCTCATCGGAATTCATTGAAGCGATACTATTACGTGAGACAATAAGGAGGGACTGTGGATTTTTTTGGTTAAGTAGATAAACGCCAATGACTAATTCCACAAAATACATTGAGATGTTACTGCAAATATTAGGAGTCAATCAGATGATTAAGAGTTAATCAGAACCAATCAGGTTTTGAGACCCCTGTAGTTCAGAGCCTCCTGAACTACACAGGGATCCTGAATGCCTTTTATAGCTTCAATTTGGTATCGAGTTATCTTCCCATTCTAGCTGGAACTATCCACATGGAATCAGTTCTGAGAGAGAAGAAGAAGCCTGACCACCAGGGGGGAGGGGAGCACCTACCCAATGTGAAAGTTCCTGAAAATTCTAATGTACTCTCCACATACAGAAAAATATTTATTTGGGCCAATGACCCAAATTATAACCAATGGCCATTCCCACTTTTGTTTGCTTTTTTGTGGAAAAGCAAACAAAACTCAGGAATTGGCTCAGTGCCGGTGGCTCAACAGGCTAAGGCGCCAGCCACGTACACCTGAGCTGGCGGGTTCGAATCCAGCCCCGCCCGCCAAACAACAATGACAGCTGCAACCAAAAAATGGCCATGCCTTGTGGCGAGTGCCTGTAGTCCCAGCTACTTGGGAGGCAGAGGCAGGAGACTCACTTGAGCCCAGGAATTGGAGGTGGCTGTGAGCTGTGATGCCACAGCACTCTAACCAGGGTGACAGCTTGAGGCTCTGTCTCAAAAACAAACAAACAAACAAAAAAAAACCTCAGGAACTGATGATGTTCCCTTGTTCTCTGCATTCTCTGTTAAAGGAGAAAAGAGGCTTTGGGGGCATTTTCTCAGAAATGTGGATTTTCCAAAGGTATAACTATAGGTTCACTTTCACACATACATGTATACATCTTTGTGTAGTCATATGGAAAAAGAGTTGGGTTTTCTTGTCTGTCTGTACAGCGCAGACTTTCAGGACACAGGGCTGTGTCTGAGATGAGCATAGTAAGCTGGGATGTCTACCAGTTGTCTCTAAGCTTCCCGAGGAAATTGGTGGTTCTGGAGATAATCTGACAAGTCAGCAAAGCACAGAAAACCCACACACTCTGCTGTCTGGAAGAAGGTGTGATCCCTGATCTTAGAGTTTGCTTCAGGAGTCTCTCTCCCTCTCAGGACTCCTGCCTCAATCCCTCCCCACGTGCTCTGGAGGTAAAACCACAATCCAAGCTCTCAGCCTCTCAGATGGGGCATAGGAAGAGGGTTAAACGTATTCACATTCAATCAAGTGGGGCAGCTGGGTTGGCAGGCTGCGCGCACCTGGACATTCTCAGCTGTGGGTTTAATCCCCGCTGTGCTGTGTGACCTCAGGGTGCTCTCTTAACATTCCTCTGCTTCGGTGTCTGCATGTAAAAGGTGAGGACTGGTCTCGGGCAGGGAAATATTAGCCACATGTTGCTCTTGCTCTAGTGCATGGAGCCCCTCAGAGCTCTGTCACCTTCTCCTGGGACGTGGGGAAGGGTTCCCAGCCAGGAATCTGTCGAATGTTTTGTTAGATCCTCCACATTAACCCCGTGTCCCATTTGTAGATAAAACCTCATCTTAAGGGGAGCAGAGGGGAGAGGGTGGGTGGAGGGAGGGTAACTGGTGGGGCCACACCTACGGGTACAGGTGAAACTTACTAAATGCAGAGTATAAATGTCTTAACACAATAACTAAGAAAATGCCATGAAGGCTATGTTAAACAGTTTGATGAAAACATTTCAGATTGTATATGAAACTAGCACATTGTACCCCATGATTGCACTAATGTACACAGCTATGATTTAATAATAATAATAATAAAAAGAACATTACAACAGTAAAACAAAACAAAACAAAAAAAAAACCCTCATCTTATTCCTCCACTCCTGGGACTTTCTGGCAGGGCAGTGTCCCTACCTCAATTGACTTTGGATGCCAGGGAGAGGGTGAAATCACCAGGGAGAGTCTGAGGAGGGGAGGGAAGTGGGAAGGTCAGACACACAGACAGCCATTCCCAGGCTGAAGGGCTCGATGTCTGAGGGACATCGTGGGTTGAACTTAGATCTCCCACGCAGCCTGTGACTGCGTGACTCACCTGTGTAGCTATTCTGATTAGTACTATGTTGGACCTAACGCTGCTCCTAAAATGTAGAGGCTTTGTAAATGTTTATTTATCATCCTACCTTTTTCTGTTTGTGGCTTACGGCCTAAATCGAGATCCAGCTGGGAGAGGGATGCCTGGATTTATTGTACATTCCTTACGGCACTTTGGGAATTTGGCCACCTAGTCAGTGTTTTAGTGCTGCCCACCCACTCATGATAAAGCTTCAGCTTCTGCTTTAAGGGAGCTGATTTCTTCTGGAGAAGAGGCACTGGATAAAGCCAAAACAGCCTCTAGAAGCTGCTGGGCATAAGTTCAGATGCATTATGCAGAGGACATGGGCCTGGAGGAGCTGTCACATGGAGCTGTGGAGGTTGATCTGTGGTCCTCCTCCAAGGTGTCAACTCATCAGAGGCTGGGATCTGACCTCCCAGGGGTTTCAAAGAGGTAATGCGGAAAAGCACAGTGAATGTCATCGTACCTATTCAACATTCAAAAGCTTCTGCTAATTATGGTGTTTACATTCTCCCTGTTTGGCTTTAAGGAGACACTCAATAAACGTTTGCCAAACTTGAAAAAGTCAGCAATGAATTCTCCGAGTCCTTTTCCCCCTCTTCCTTCGTGGTTTGACATTCTCCAGCCTACAAAGTAAAGAATGGTGGAAAAAATTCTATTTTGTCTGAAACTCCAGGAAATGTTGTGGCTAAAACTAGGGAAATGATTTTCCTTCGTTCAAGAGGGAAGGGCAAACACATAGGAAAGTTTTCACAACTTCCCCAAAGGCACCTAGTGACTGAACCCTCCAGAAGCTTTCACTCTCGGCAAAGTGAGAATTTGAAAGTTGTTCTTGTATTGAATGAACATTGTTCTTCTTTAAGCATTAATATTACATTGAACCATTTCAACCCTCTACTTTTTTATAGGCCAAAGATTGGCAAATATTGACATCATAATAATAAAGATGACTTTCACCTTTATTGCACTGAAATAAAAGAAGAAATCATTGACTAATACAGATGAGTTTCAGTGTTCATCTTGTCAAGTGAGAATCTTGCAAAAGGTCAAAAATTTCATGCTAAATTCAGGAAGTTATGACCAAAAGGAGCTACATTTTCTTTTCTTCAACAGCCTGTACACATGTTTAAAAGACTTTAGCCTTAGTTTTATAATTCATTTTGTTTTCCTCAGGTTTACTCTGAGAATTACATTAACATTAAACAAAAAAAATTTTTTTTTAGTTTAACCAAGACTCCAACACAGCTCATGATGTGGTAGCACTGTTCTAAGCACTTTATCCACATTAACTCATTTGATCCTCTGAGAAATTCTAATGAAATAGGTACGATTATTATTCATGTCTTACAAATGAGGCGTAAGGCCTACACACAGGGTAAAGAAGCTTGCCCAAGTTACACAGCTATTAAGTAATACAGGTGCTACATTTCTCACTGCTGTACTGACACTTCATGCCAAAGATGGTCTCTAAGATAATAGCTAAAACTGGTATAGCTGTTCTCAACAAATTTGCCTGAATCTTCTCTATCTTCTTGGCTATTGCCATGGGCTTTTTCTTAAACGTTTTGTTAATGGTTTGGGATATTATTATACCTAATGCTTTTATTATAAGCTGCCGAAAGCACCACCAACCTCTTTTTTAAGATGCTCGTGTATATAAGTAAATAAATAACCATTTGAACTCCTAATGTAGATGGCCCTAAAAGACATTGCACAGATCAGACCTTTGTATTTTGTTAATCTCTCTTCCTTCTTTGGAAGTGTTGGTTTTCAGGATACTTATGTAGAACTCACATTTCAGTATGCATTTACTTAGCTGACTGGACACATTTACTTTCATTGGTTTCTGCCTGCAACTATAGCCCAAGTTTTTCAATGGTGCTGCTGAGTACTTAAATGAATTCTTTATGAATACATTTAGGTGTGCTTACATTTGCACTTAATATAGACACAGATCATTGTTTGGAAGATTGCATTTTAGCCTGCAGTGAGTTAGACTCTGATAATGAATTGCAGCAACAGCATAAAAGGAAACTTTTCAAATTTATGTGCAGGTAGCCAGTGCTGGAGTCACAGATTAAGAGACAAGAAGGAACCAAAGGCGTCATCAAAACATTTTGCTTGTCTTCAACCAAAAAATGAACCTATATCAGAACAAAGGGAATATCTAATCAAGTCAGGATGCTTTCTAGAGAACCAGCTCCTGCATCTAACTAGACACCAATTTCTGAACAGCTTAATTGAATTAACGAGAAGATTATTCACTTGGCAGGATGTTGTGTGTGTGTGGTGGGGGGTGGTAGTTGTTGATCACAGAGCAGCCAGATTCAGGCACAATTGGCTACTGCTGTCAATTTAATTAGTGGTATAGATCCTGTCTCAAATAGTTCTTCATTCCAATATTTGGTGTTAAAAGAAGTATCAATCATCCGCAGTCTATTTAGTTGAGTGTGCAAGTTCTCTGCTTTTTTTTTTTTTTAAATCATAGCTGTGTACATTAGTGCAATCATGGGGTACAGTGTGCGGGCTTCATATACAATCTGAAATATTTTCATCTAACTGTTCGACATAAACCTTCATGAGATTTTCTTGTTTATTATGTGAAAACATTTGTGTTCTGCATTTACTAGGTTTTACCTGTCCCTTCTAAGATGCACCATAAGTATGATCCCACCATTTACCCTCTCTCCACCCACCCTCCCCTACCCCTCCCTTACCCCTTTTCCCATATTCTTGTACTATAATTGGGTTATAGCCTACATATGAAAGCTATAAATTAGCTTCATAGTAGGGCTATATACATTGGATACTTTTTCTTCCATTCTTGAGATACTTTGCTAAGAAGAATGTGTTCCAGCTCCATCCATGTAAATATGAAAGAGGTAAAGTCATCATCTTTCTTTAAGGCTGCAAAGTATTCCATGGCATACATGTACCATAATTTATTAATCCATTCGTGGGTGGATGGGCCCTTGGGCTTCTTCCATGACTTAACAATTATGAATTGGGCTGCAATAAACATTCTGGTACAGATATCTTTATTATAATGTGATTTTTGGTCTTCTGGGTATATACCAAGTAAAGGAATTATAGGATCAAATGGCAGATCTATTTTTAGACCTCTGAGTATTCTCCA
>CAUYON010058515.1:0-72695 GCA_963573935.1 Arctocebus calabarensis
CTGGAACATGTTCTCCTTAGCAAAGTATCTCTAGAATGGAAGAAAAAGTATCCAATGTATACACCCCTAATATGAGGCAAATTCTTAATCTTTCAAGTGAAGGCTACAACCCATTTATTGCACAGGAAGATGGGGAAAGGGGAGAGGGAGGGAAGGAGAGGGAGAGGGTGGGGGGAGATAGGACAAAGGGTGAGATCACACTTGTGGTACATATTTGAAGGGTCAGGAGAAAACTTCTAAATACGTATCAAAAATGTTTTCACATAGTAAATGAGAAAATCTCATGAATGTTATGTCAATCAGGTTGATGAAAATATCTCAGATTGTATGTGAAGCCTGCACACTGTACCCCATGATTGAACTAATGTACACATCTATGATTCAATAAAAAAAAAAATCTTTCCATGTAAGTAAAAAAAGCTAAATGCTAATTTAATCTAAAAATACCTTCACAGAAACATTTAGAATAGTGTTTGAACAAATATCTGAGTACTGTGTGCTACCCAAGTTGACACACACAATTAATCACCACACCTGGGATCCTATTACAAGTACACATTCTAAGCCACGACATTCACCCTTTCCAAACACTAGAAAGTGTCCCTTTCTACAATTACATTACTACATTTTTTGATGCAGGTTAGGGCGCTAAGAATAGCCATACACCACTTCTCTCTACTTTATTTACCTATCTGTTCTAGGTTTGAGTTTCCTTTCTTTGGATATGACCATTCATTGGGTGGAGGGTTCACATCCAACCACTGGCTTTCTCTAGCACAGAGGTTACAAGAGGATGAAATCACAAGGACATACTCATGAAGGGGAATTCCATAGTCATTAATGGAATGATGCCATTAAAGCCTCAATGATCAGTCAACTAGGATGAATGGAATCCATATTAATAAAGGGCTGAGGGTAGGACCTGTAGGCAGGGGACTCTAGGGGTAAGGGGATCAGTTCAGACACAAGTTCTGGAACAAAGTGTTGGATGTGGAGGTTGTATAGAGGAGCTAGAGGTGTTTTGAGGGAGGCACTCAGATAACATGAGGGATGGAAAAAGGCATTGTCAAGGCCACTCCTGCCTGAAGCTCTTGCAGCTGTTTCTGGGCTCCTTCCCTACAGAGAGGCTCCTGGGCTCTGATGAGGGACAGGGAAGGAGTCTTCACCCACCACCACTACCAACCCACTTAAGAAGTGCACTTTGTTGGAGGTGTCCATGAACTTGGTGCCTTTCTACGTGATGGGTAGGAAAGGAAGTGACATTTGGGAAATAATGGCTTTTTGACAGAATTAAGCCCTTGTGAATTCTGCAGTCCCAGCCTCCCTGCCACCCTGTCCCAAAGCAGAGTATGCAAGGGCCATGGGAATGAACAGGGCAGCTGTGGTTGGACCCTCCTGGCTATGGATGCCATTTGTTGCCTTCTGTCCTAATCAGCCTCCCACTCCCCACTCCTGACAATTAGCACATAAATTAATAATGTCTAGAATTAAAGAAAGTTACCATTGCAGATTCTACAAAAAACGTTCAGCATGATAAGTGCTTATAAACAACTCTATGCTGGTAACTTCTATGACTAGAATTAAATGAATACAAAATTATATCTGCTTTATGATTTTATTAATGTAAAATATGTGTGTTATATGATGAAATTGATCCACATGATGCTAAGAATTGGTTATGCCAATTTACTGCTCAGAAACAATGTATGAGAGTATCTGTTGCTCTCCACCACAAACCTCAGAAATCTTGAAACTGTACACTTGCCTCACAACTTACATTTCCCAGATAATGTCCTAAGGGACACTTTGCAGACAAAGATATGTGTATGTGTGTGTGTACAAAGAGACAAATATATAGAGAGAGACACAGAGATGCAGATAGAGAGACCACATACAAGGTTAGCATATTCCCAGAACAGGGGACCACGGAGAATCGTGGGAATTGACAGGAGAATGAGTAATTGGAAAACCATGACATTCCTGATGATCTCCTTTTCACAGCCCTCACTACCCAGTAGGACTCCCTTACAAAGCCCTGTTGTGTCAGATATCAGGCCTGCTTCTGCAGGCCACCAGGTACAGTGTCTGACAGAGTCCGGGTGTCTCCAAAGGCCAATCTCTGGAAGTAGGGTGTGTCCTTTCTCATCAGGATTTTTTGACAAACTGCCTATCAAGTGAAGCCTAATGTATCTGGTAAGGCCATCCAGGGCTGAATGGCCCCTTTTAGTCCTGGACCTGTGAGCTGTTGGTTAGGGCAGGGGAAGAGCAATCTAGGACATACAATGTGCAACATGCAACATCAATCTTTATTATGGAAAAAAGTGATTGCATGTGGGGAAATCACACATAACTGGCTCTTTGGGTGGTTATGTGACCTGGCCTACAAGCTATCTTTGGCTTCTTGATCAGTTGGGCCTCCAACCTCAGTAATGGGTGTGGCCTTAGGCTGTTGAAAAGAGAAACGAAAATGATGTGGATTGAGATGAAGACAACATCCAGGGGCTCCTTTCAGGGGAGTTGTTGGAAGGCCTCCTCTGGGATTTTGCCCTTATCCTGGAGGGAAGGAGATAGAATATCAGAAGAGTCAGGTACTCAGAGTTCCATCCCCAGGCCATGTACCCTCCATTTTCTTGGCCTTCCTGATGGCTCAGACACATCCATCTTTTACTCACTTGATTCCCGGACCTCACCTGGAGCAGAGTGAAGATCTCGCCAGCTTTGTTGTAGTTCCATTCGTTGTCCTGAAGGCACCTAGGGTGGGAGAAGAACACGTGACCACCATTACTACCCCAGGATGAACGCGCTGTCCATGCAATGCCACCACTTCACCTATGCTACTTTTTTGCTGGGGCACATGTACCAATATGAGGACTATTATAGTGGTGAAGAAAGACCTAGTGAAAATCAACATGTCTATCACAAACATTCATGTATACTGCAATTTAAAGCAGAATAACAGTGTTTAAACAAACAAGGGAGCTTAATAAGTATTGATAAAGATGTTTGAGAAAATAACAAATCAATTTTTTCTTTCAAATTACTATGAGTGTACAAATGTTTAGGTTACATTATTTTCAAATCTAAAGTAAGTCGTAGTCAAGTTCAAGTCGTAGTTGAGCCCTTCACCCAGGGGGTGTGCTGAATACCCTCACATGTGCACATTAGGTGAGATCCCACCAACTGCCGCTTCCTCACCCCTGTCTCCTCTCCCTTCCCCCTTGCTTGATGACATTTGTGTTTTATCTTTCATGTGGACATGTAGTTGTTTATATATTGGCTTCATATTAGTATTGAATACATTGGATAAAGAACTAAAAGTTAACCTTCTATTTGATCCCACAATCTCATTGCTAGATATCTACCTAGAAAAACAAGTGAAATTTTAAAAATACAAGTTTTCTTTCACTGAGATATGACACATATACGATAGCATTCACCATTTTAAAATGTACAGTTCAGTGCTTTTAAGTATATTCACAAGATTGTGCAACCATCACAACTATCTAATTCAAAAATATTTTTATCACCTCAAAAAGTAACTCCTTAACTGTTAGAGAGCACTCCTGATTCTCCCATCTCCTCCAGACCCTGGCAACCACTACTCTTCTTTTGCTCTCTACAGGTTTTCATGTTCTGAGCATTTCATATAAATGGAGTCATACCATGTGTGGCCTTTTGTGACTGGCTCCTTTCACTCAGCATAATGTTTTTGAGGTTCATCCATGTCAGAGCATATATCAGAACTATATCCTTTTCTGACTGAATAATAGTCTACTCTATGAATGTACCATGTTAATTTGTCTACTAATCAGCTAAAGGACATTTGTGCTATTTCCACTTTTTGGCCATTATGAATAATGTTATTATGAACATTCATGTGCAAGTGTTTGAATGAACATATATTTTCATTTCTATCAGTATATACTTAGTAGTGGGATGACTGGGACATATGGTAACTGCATGTTTAAATTTTGTGGAACTGCCAGAATGTTTTCCTCCATTTTACATTACCACCAGTAATGCATGAGATTTCCAATTTCTCTACATCCTCACCAATGTTTCTTCCGTTTCATTGATTAAATGGAAAAAACATTTTTGTGTGAGCTGGTATCTCATTACAGTTTTGATTTGCATTTCCCCAAAGACTAAATAATGTTGAACTGGTTTTTATGTGTATATTGGTCATTTGTGTATTTTCTTTGGAGAAATATCTATTCCAATAATTCCCTCATTTTAATTAGTCTGTTTATCTCTTTATTGTTGAGTTGTAAGAGTCTTTGATATACTTTGGATAGTAGATCTTATCAGACATGAGATTTATAAATATTTTCTTCCATTCTTTTACTGTTTTTTAAATTTTAAAATGTTTATTTTTTTATTTTTACATATACATGTGTTAATTAGGTTTCCACTTTTTGCCTTCAAAGAATTTAAAAGGCTTAAAATTCAATAACAATAACAATGTTTAAGATAAGAACTGGAAACAAAAACCACGTAAAGAATAAACGAAGATAAATACATTCAGAAAAGAAAACAGACGATTACTGCATTGAAGTATCAAGCAATATTAGCAATAATAATGCCAAGAAAGCAACATACACAATGTCAAATAAGACATTATAGAGCGCTTTGACTCTGAGGCTCAGCATGAAGTCATAAGTTAAAACAGTCATCTTTTACTGTTTTGACAGAGTCCTCTGGTGTATAAAACCTTTTAATTTTGATGAAGTCCAATTCTCTGATTTTTTCTTTCTTTGCTTGTGCTCTTGGTATTATATACAAGAAAATGTTGCCTAATTCAGTGTCATGAAGATAATACACTTATTTTTTTCTAAGAACTTCTTAATTTTAGCTGTTCTTTTTAGATCTTTATTTCAAATTAATAATTAATATGAGAGAACAAGTTTTTAGGGTATGTTGTTCTCACTTCCAGAGTAAAGTTCCGGTTATAAAAGATCCCCTCACCCAGGGGGAGTGTTATATACCCTCACCATGTGCACATTCATTGGCCCACTTTCTTAAGAAAGAACAATATACAAATACTTATTTTTCCAAATCATCTGCAAATTCCCTTATTCACCCCCTGCTCCTTCCAGTTCACCGTATTGTTAGGAACACCCAACACTCACTTCTGAGACCATTCAAGTTTCAATCCAGAATGCATGGAGAAAGCCTGCACCATTTTTTGCTGCTCCTGGGGGAGGGCGAGCAGAGAACTGGAGCGGGATATGGGCATCGAGATGAATAAGGCGCTCCGCATCTCCTTGAGGCTGGCATTCCTCACAATCAGTTCATCATTCACAATGTGTATACTGGAGGGGAAAAAACTGGGCCCTGAGACAATTTAAGAGATGGACAACCCTGTACCTCAATGATTATCCTATACTGATTGCCACTCAATTATATCAACTTCCTTCCATATCCCAACTGTGCCTGGCTTCCAAGTTCCCTGACTGATATCCTCTAACTGTCCCACAGAGCACACCTCTGGAGAGATTGTCTTCAGTTGCACTGTATTTGTAGATATAGCCCCAATGCATTTACCCTGTACAACAGTGCGATGAATAGAACACTCTAACCCATATTTTCAGAGGAAGACACTGAGTCAGACACAGGTCATACCATTTGACCAATGTCATATATTGAGTATTGGGGTCATAAAAAGAATCCAGTATTCCACTCACAGAACCTATGTTCTTAACCATCGGAATAGATTATCCTTTGGACTTACGTTTAGCTTTCCACAAACCCTGAAGATTGCACCATTACATTCCCACACCACTGGCCCCAGGCTGGGAAAGGTGTTCCCGCCAACAACACAGGACTTACCTGGAATTGCCGGCAGTGATAAAAATGAAGATCCTGGTGAAAGCTCGAAAACATCCCCGTGATTTTCCTTCTACTTCAAGGACAATAACAAACAACAAACTCTCAGAGTTGCACATGCTTTACTTGCTCATAAGACATTCCCCAGTCAGGATCTTACTTTGATACTCACGCTGAAGGGGGCCAGACCAGAACAACTGCTCCCTTGGAGTCAAGAGGGTGTGGTGGGAATGGGAAGGACAGCAATAGGAAGAATCCAGTCCCAGTGACAGGGCCCCTATCATGTGTAGGGCCCTGTGAAAACCACTTCCCAAATTCACCTGATTTTCTGTGTCAAAGTAGCCTGAGAGAGGGTTATTCTTAGCCCCACTCTTCAAATGAGGAAACTAAAAGGTTCAGTGACTGCCCCAGGTTCACAGAATAAGAAGCCAGGATGAGAGCCATCAGGCTCCACAGCCTGTGTTCTTAACATCTGAACCATGCAGCAGGGCATACAGGCATGGACCTAGGTCAGACCAGGATGGTTTTTCTGCAGGGTGAGTATCAGAGAACACAGAGGGAGGAAGTGGAAGAAAAGGAATGAAATCAGGGGATCTGAGAGAGTTCTGAAAGGAAGCCCAGATAGGACAAGGAGCAGTCCAGGACCTGGGAGTCCAGGTCCAGGACTTTACAGACACTCACCTTCCTTAAACACGCCCTTGACTGAAAGGAAGAGCATCCTTTCCTGAAAAGGAAGAGCCCAGGTGCTCAGGACCCTCCTTCACCTCCCATCCACCTCCAGCTTTCTGGGCCTGCCCAAGGGAAGAAGCAGGTGCTCACTGTCTGGGAGCAGACATCCACAACAAGGGAGCTGATATCGTGTTGGGTTTGGGGTAACATTCTAAGGGTGTCCACAACGTCATTTTTCGTATGCCTCAGCAGCTGCCTCCTCAGGTCTGTGAGGAGAGGAGAAGCAAAGATCGGGGCTGCCACACTCCGTCCCTGGCCTCTATGAATGTCCCCTTCATACCTTCTTACCCTTCCCAGTCTTCACCATCACACACTTACAGGGGTTCTTGACCATTTTCATATTCCTGCTTTCTTTGAAATATTCATACAAACTACTCCTAGGAGAAAAAGGAACAGGGGCTGATGGTCCTGCCAGTACAGGTGTTTCCAGGAGCTGTCCTGTGTCTTCTGGGGAGCCACTCAGCCCTAGAGCAGAGTCTGATACTTACGAAGATGGGTCTTTGCGGCTTACAGGAATGACTAGCGAGAAGCAGGCCTCATCGTGGTAAGCACTGAGGAGACTTTGCCTGTCTCCGTAATCATAGGTGAAATAATACCTGTGTGGAGCAACAAGGTTTGGCTACTTCTGTTGTCTGATTTGCAAATTAGATTTGAAAATCTCTGTGAGCAGGCTGGTGCTTGGGTGTTTTGACCCATCCCATCCCTTGCATTCCCTGTGGTTCCCAGAGCTACTTACTGCCGCAGGAATTCGAGAATTAGATTCTTTATAATATAAGATCCTTTATAGCTATCCTGGAATCAAAAGACATTTTAGACTATGTAGATGACAAAGCACCCTTTGAATCACCCCACATCTTGCTTGGTTCTTTTTCCTTACCTGGCAGGGTTTTATTAACTCAGGGATTCCATTGTCAGCAATAATTGTTGAGGGTAACAATTGTCCATCCTAGTAGAGAAGGGAAGAGGAAGACAGCAGTGGAGACTAGGGAGGTGGCACTGGAGGACCAATGGAATGAACAGGCCCAAAGGAGAACAAGAGTTAGAAGTAAGGAGTGAAAGGACTCTGGAAATTCCAGTAGGTGTCTTTATCATAGGGTGATGGAAGTCTCTACTACTATATACAAACACCTCTGTGTATGTGTGCATGCACACATGTTCTTGGACATATCTTCCACGGAGAATGTTCTTGCATTATTCAAAAATTCACATCTTCTACGGTGGATGAGGGTATGATGCAACCATGTCATTTAGGCAAGACACAAAGGGCTTGAGAACAGGTGAGGAGGTCATGCAAGTTAGTAAGAATAAAAGGAAACAATAGTCACGGTAGATACTTACCAGACGTAACAATTTGGGGAAACAATCCCGGATGGCACTGTCCAAAACCAAAAATAGAATGAAGCGATTGACAGTTCAAAGTGGCATTCTCTCTCTCTCCCCCTTCCCCTCTATGTGCACACACTCTCCCTCTTGCTCTCACTCTCTCTCCCTCTTTCCCACCCTCCATGTTGTTCTCTTTTCTCTCTCTCTCTCCCCCTCTTGCTCTCCTCCCTTTCCTTCCCCCTATGTAGCCCCCAGCTGGACTGCCCTGACTTGCTTTTCCAGCGCCACAAGAAGCAGCATTGGGAGCCAGGCTCCAGGGCTTCCTTGCCCTCCCTGCCCCCTTTACCTTCCTACACGACACCGTGAAAGGCTCTGAAGGGAGGAGGGAATGGGGCAGGAGCCAAGAACTCCGCTACCTCACCAGGTGTCCACCATTCTGCTGTGCATGGCCCTGGCCCTGGCTGACACCAGGTCATCCCTTAGGGATGGGCGATGATGCTCGAGCAGGGAGGTGAGCGAGGCCAGAATCAGGAGTCATAGTGAGGAGGATGGGGAGATGCCAGAAAGGGCATGCGGGTCAGGGAGGAAGAGATGGGAGAGAAACAGGAGAACAGAGGCCATGGAGAAAGAGGAAGCAAAGGACAGGGGAGGGAAAGCAACAGTGCTCTCTCATAGTGGTGGGGGTCAGGGAGGAAGAGAGAAGGCTCCCCTGCAGCTTCTCTTTCCCTCACCGTCCTTGGTTGGCCCTGGACAAAGAACCAGGAATGGGAATGATGCACCTGTTGGCCTGGGGCCCACTGAAAGCAGGTAGGGCCTCTGTCATCTGGGAGAGCCCATTATGAGCTGGATGTGGGAAATGCAGCAGCCATGTGGGTGGGAGATCTTTCCCCAGGAGTGAAGTATCAGGCCCCAGATCAGTATGGGTTTGAGGGGCTGGGCCGCCCTCTCAGGATCATCAGGTTTTCTCCTGATGGTGCTGCCCAACTGTGCCTGTCTGAGCTGGTGCTATTCCTGAGGAGTCATTCCCACCTTGGGATACCCAGGGCTCCTCTGAAGGACCAGGCAGGATGTTGTGAGGTATGGAAGGAGTGAGAGGCAGTGCCCTGAGAGGCCTGTCTTCCTGTCCCCTCAACTTCTTCTGCCTTCTGATTCCCACTCACTGGTGGTGGCTTAATTCTAGTGTCTTGAAGAAGGGAACCCATGTTTCTCCCCAAGAAGGGCCCACCTCCTGCCATTGCGCCAGAGGAAAAGATGTCAGAACAGCAGCCACCCATGGCCTCAACCCTCAGCATGGGGCTGGGAAGCCACCATGTAATCCTGGGACAGGAGGGTGGGTTGTTGCAGAGCAAGGGAAGAAGAATCTCTCTCAGGAGAAGGGAGGGAAGGCCCATGTCAACAAGGAGGCAGGAAGGCCTGGGTCATCATGGGGTCTTGCACTTCTCAGTCCAGGGCCCCAGCATCTGGCCCAAGTCTAGACAGCCCTGGTGCTGGTGAGGAGGGGAGCACTGCTTCCTGGCACACACTCATTCAGGGCGTGCGGAGGAGGCTGGGTGCAGAGAGGTGGCAAAACACCCCCAAGCAGGGGAAAAGGTGAGCAAGTCAGGGAAGGAAAGGGACCCTGTAAGCACAGCTGAGGGACACAGAAAGAGAGGAGAGGGCAGGCCCTGTGGTCTTCCCAGAGGTCAAGGCTGCCTCCTCCTACAGAAGGGCACTTTTAGGAGTAACTAAGGCTCCTCTGGGGTGAAGGGGCCCAGGAAGGGTAACAGGGGTTACCACTGACCTTATATAGGCAGACTTGTCTGGGAAGATGTTGCACAGTGGGTTCCCTTCTAGCCACAGCTCTTTCAACTTCAGATTTTTCACCTTGGCCAACTCACAAGCTGACTTCAGCTGAGAAAGATGAGGGGAAAACTAGAGGGAGTCCCAGGGAAAGAGAGACATCCAGGACCCTGGACTTCTCAGTCCCCTCCTTCACCCACAGGTACCTCTGCCTGCCTGTTGTCATCACCCCGATATGCATTACTCCCCACCCCCACCCAAATTTGATCTGGCTCCTTCCTCTCACCTCATTTTTGGAGAGATTCAGGATCTTGACATTGGGGGCCTTCTCTATAATGTCAGACAGGCCATCCAGCCGGTATAGTTTGTTGTTATGCAAGTTCAAGGACAATAACTTTGGGGGAAGAATTAGAGTGATGTTTACTCTCTAGGGTAACGGAGATAAACCTGCCTTACACCCCATCTCATCCATCCCTCTACCTATGGCCTCACCTCAGGGAAGTTCTTCTCAATTATCTGCAGGGTGGCAGCCATGCAGCTTCTTCGATTCAGGATTATGTTTACATTATGACCTACCAAGTCTTCAGGAAAGGAAATCAGAAGTCCGAGAGCGGTTTGCCTGGACCAGTGACAGTACTGACTCCCCCTTCAAGTTTTCATCCCTGAGTCTCCCTCCCAAGCAGACTCTTCTGCCCTGACCTACCCTAGAATCACTGTTGACAGCCATACCTGGATCGAAGCGGAGCTTCTGGAGGTCAAGAGTTTGCTGGCTGTTGTTATAGCGTTTTTTCAAGGTTAGCTGCAGAAACAGAGATGGAGAGTCACTCTGAGGCTGTGCTGGTCATGGTGAAAGGGAAATCGGGGTCTGGGGCAAGAGATGAGTCTGGGAAATAGGCATACAATGTGCTTTGAGTTTGCATTACCTCTAGATGCTCCATTTGCTCCGGTTTCAACTTATTCTGTATAGAGTAGGGCACAACAGAAGGACTGACAAACATAGATATCTGCAGGAAGGAGAGGCAGAGTAAGCTCCAGGACCCTGAACCACACAGAACATGACCAGCCCCTGGCCTGTCTTCCTGCCCTGAGACTAGGTACAGTGAGCACCCCAGCACACACCTTTCGGTCGTCCTCATCACCAATCTTGTAGCTGACATCTCTCAATGCGGAAGCAGTTTTAATATTCTGGACAAAGAACTGGGCCCGGTTTTTGACATAATGAAACTACAGGGAGTGAAGGCCAGAGCAACAGTGTCAGAGGCCAACAGCCCCTGCAGAGCCAGACCTTCCCCCCTCCCATCTGTGCCCATCCGTCTGGCTTCACCATCTCCTCTTACATCAACAGGTGTGAAGGGAACACTGCAATGGCTCCGGATTGAGTTCAGTAGCCACACCTTGTCATACTTTCTCTCATAAGGAATCTAAGGGTGAAAAGAAGAAATGGGAGAGAAGAGAGACAACATGGAATTGAGACTGAACACACCCAGACAGGAGTGCTCTTCCGACCCTCTACCTTGCTTTAAGGGACTTCTAATGAAGGGACCGCTGACATGATTTCTTATTTTTATGGCAAATATGAACCTCTAAAGGCCTCTTATTCTCCATTCAGAAGCCCCCCTCCAAGTAATCAACTTAAGGAGCTTAATGTGGTCTTCTTTATATAGGATTCCAGAATATTCTATCTAATGCAGACCTTGCCGTTGACTGTGACTCTGTACCAGCTACTCTTGGCTCTGTGTCGTATGCTCTTCCTCAATATTCTCTCTGGAAGTTTTCTATTTCTCCGCATGGAGAAACGGATTTCATCTGTATTATGCCATTTTACTCCCCTCCTGTTACGTCGGATGGTACAAGGAGTGCTGTGGGAAATGAGAGAGGAGGAAGGATTCATGAATGCTAAGAAAGTCTTCCATACACATTCCCCAAATGGGCCCCCTGGATGTAGTTAGAATTGCTCAACTGTCATTTCACTTCTATCATTCTTCACTTTTTCAGTCAGAAAAGTAAGAGGACCACAGAGAGTGAATGAGTTGCACTCTTCCAGGATTTGCTACATGCAAACCAAACTGCCTGGTCACTTACCGTCTCATTTTAGAGTTCTCAGGGACATCCCTCTTCTCTGTGTTTCCATCATCCTCCTGGTGGTTTGAAGGCGGAAGCTCATCTTCACCATGTTCACAATGAAGGTTCCTTTCGCCAAAATCACCTTGCAAAGAATTCCCACCTTTCATTCTTCCTCCACAACAGCAACAGTCATCATCGTGTTCTAAAATTAGGAATAAATTTTCAAGTTTGAAGTCACATCAGTCACAGCACTCTTTATACAATCCAATTAACCAGTACTACATCCTAAGCTAACCTCGTGGTAGGGCAAGCAAAATGTCAATGTGCCCCAAGAGACCAATCACATAAACGCAGAAAGCAAACTCCTCTGTCTGCCTGACTATCCAGACATGAGAGCCTTATCTCACAGGTAGCATAATCAGGGAAGAAATCTTGAAAGAGGAAACAACTCTGTTGAACCTTTTTAGAAATGGAACAGGTTTTTATAAAGAACAGAGATACATGCATCCATGGGTCATACCAGACATCAGCCACACACTAGGAAGCTGTCTCAATCGTGTCTTCTCTCAGGCGTCTCTAATCTAACAACAACAGCAATACCTGGGAGGTAACCTCTCTCACACACCTTGCACATCCAATAAACCCCCAAATTGGTGGTGTGAACCACTGGCAAGCTGCACTTCTTTTGCTGGTGCAGTGCAAGCTCTAATGCCACATGGGACTGATGTATCAGATTCCTAAACTGTCTACCTGTCTCCGGCCTTGCCCCCATCAATGCTGAGTTTGCAATATCCAGAGCAAGCTTTCCTTTTGCCCAGGCTGAAGTGTTTTCAGTCTAAGACACAATTCCTCTTTAACTGAGCTCTTCTATGTGGTATAATAAGGTTCTGAACAACAAAATGGAGTAGTAAGTATCAACTACTATTTCTAGATGTTTCGGTATTTCAATGTTATCTTTCTAGTTTTATTCTATTATCATCAGAGAACATTGGGTGATTTTGGTTCTTTTAGATTTGCTGAGGTCTGTTTGATGGGGCAGGAGGTGGTCTAATTTCCTGAATGCAACATGACACTTGGAGGGAAAAAAAAAAGTGTTTACTCTGCTGTTGTTGGGAAGAGTGCTCTATTTGCATCATTTAGATCCTGTTATTGTATTGATTATATTATTCAGATATGTTTGTATTGTTGCTGACTTTCTGTCTAATAATTCTATCACTTGCTGAGAGGAGGGGTTGAAGACCCCCACCATAATTGTGGATTTAGCTATTTCTTCATTCAGCTCCATCAGTGTTTGCTTCCTGTACTTTGAGGTTGATTGTTTGGTGTGTACACACCACACACAAGTCTTTCTCGTTGATTGATTCTTTTATCATTATGTAAGACCCCTCTTTATCTCTCATTAATTTTCTTTGCTCCAACATCTAGTTTATTGGATAATGTAGACTCATTATGCATATAAAGTGTTTCATTTATATTACATATTCCCTCTTAAGAGTGGCATAGATGTTTGCCCCTTCTCACTTCACTTCCCACATACATATCTAACTTACCATGTTGCAAGATATCAAAGTTTTTTTTCATCTACCAAAGTAAGATCATCTTAATTCTCTCTCCCACAGGTAGCTTCACTAAGGATATTTTCTTTTTAACAAGGGCAACTGAAACAATATACCAGCAGATGACAATACTCATGGTTTTTGTTGGGGAATGGGGATTAAGGTAATTAGACCATAAGAAACCAGATTCCTCTTAGGCTCTAATATTTAAGGTTCTCTAGGTCTCTGTGTTATACATTTCATACACTAATTACTATACGTTGTCTCAGGGCTCACTTATGGATAAAAATTCATTCACTGCTGATCTCTCCAGGATGTACTAATCATGACTAGGCCTTGGGTCAAAACCTCTGAGAGGTGAGACGTTCACTACTTCCACTATCAGGACAATCCTGCTACTCACAACTTTTGGGATTTTCCCTATGTGGCACTGGAAGTCAAATCAAATGTGGGTAGAACATTTGACCTAGACATTCCACATGCTCAGTCCCCCAAATTTGGAGGTAGCCCGAAGCACTCTATTTGTCTTACATTCCACATCCACCTTGTCAGAACAGATACCATGTCTCTTGGATCTACCTTTAAAATATTTCCAGAGTTTGGCCACTTCTCACCCCCTCCCTTGCTACCACCCTGGCCAGATCATCAGCATCTATCTTTTGAATTATGTTGCCTTCCAACTCTTCCCTCTGCTTTTACACTTGTTCCCTTATGAACTATCAGCATAGTAGGCAGAGTGATTTTTCTAAGTATAACTCAAGTTTTCTTATTCTTCTCTTCAAATTCCAACAACAGGGATTTGAAGCCCATCATTATGTTACCAATCCGTAAGCACACAAGACATTCATAAAAACAACAATAAAAAAGTTCCTTATTCATGTCTTTAGAGAATATCAGGAGACCAACTCATTATGACAAAAGGCCTTACATGAAAGAACTAAACAATTATTGTAGTGAAGGTAAGGGCGTATGGCCAATGTTTGGTGTATAGGAAGAGTTAGAGCCATGTTTGAGAACTGACATTACTTCAGAAACAAGGTCACTAAGGGGAAAGTGTAAAAGTGAGCTAGCCAACAGCTACAGCTACAATGTTAGGCAAGGACTTGTGCTGGGAATCCCACAAGAGAGCGTACATGTGATAAAAAGTCACAGGGGGACCCAATGGACATAGACACTGAAGATAAAACATATAGGTTCACATTCACTTACTAAACTCTTGCATCTTGGCACAACGCCTGTCTCATAGTTGTGCTGTCAGAATCAAAGCCATTAACAGGAGGATTATAAAGCCCGTAGTGAATCTCACCCAGACTGCCTGGGTTTCACCTCAGGGACTACCATGCCCTTCCTGGCTGATTCTCATAGTTACAGTAGTGCATATCCTTTATGACTTCACCTGCAACCCTATTAGTACTTCCTGTGTCATTTGGAATTCTGCCTATGTCATTGCCACTGAGTAAGTGGCAAAAGCATCCCTGTTGGGGAAGGGAAAGAGTTGGGGGGAGAAGGAAACCAACACTTGCCCAGTGACAACCATCAATTGGCTCAGATGGTGGGCAGGTTCCCTAGGTTTCTCTTGACCTTCTTGTAGAAATCCCATGAGAGTTGTACCCACAGTCCCTTTTCAGATCATGATCATTAGGCTCACAGATATTAGGTACATTTCCCAGGATTTCTCAGCCAAGGAAGTGGCCTAACAGGAATTGTGTCCTCCCCTATTTGTCTGCCTCCACACCCTGGGTGCTCCTTCAGGGACTGCACTGGTTGTCCCTCAAGGGTGAGTTTTCAGGTCTCATTGAAAGATTTCTGTGAGCAGGCCAGCAGTGATGTTTTGTGCTAGTCACTCCTGTTGGGGTGGGAACCAGGTGTCCTGGACCAGGTGGGAGAAATCTGTTTGGATCATAAGGTTTGCAGATTATAAGAAACTTCAGGCTGTCAGTGTCTGGTATAGGATAGGGGGTACCTAATGATGATATTTGCTAAAAGAATGCATGCAACATAGATTTAGGTTCATCAACAAAACCACTTTTGAAAATAAGTCCATCTCAATCATTTCTGCCTACATCTATTCATTTAGCCCAGATACTTTTGGGTTGCAGAACTATTTCATAACCTGCTTGTAAAACCACCACAAATTCAATTTTTTTTTGCAAAATCGTTTTTTCAATTAATGTACCCTTAGAAATAGAACCAAACACCTCCCTATAGATTAATGCTAAAACTGTAGCTTTAATGAGCTCTGAGAAAGCTTTTGCAAACAGTAGTCACAGAAAATGAAGAGAGGCTTCCCCTGAATCCAGCAGAGAGAGCTTTCTGGACATCTGGAATGTGTAGGAAGGACGATGTTCTGGATCTGCAGGCATGTCTGTGGTCACTCAGCTTTGTGACAGACAGGAAGTATCACCCATCTCAGAGGAAAGGGTGTGTGTGTGTGTGCACACATGAGTGCATGCACCCACACCCTAACTCATGCATCTGTGCACATTGGCATGCATTTGTATTCTGTATTATATGCTTTTATAAATTATGTTGCAGCTGCATTTATTACAAATCATATTGGTAAGGGTATTGCCACACAACATTGAACACAACTGCACATTTCATGTGGCCAATTTTGTTTCTAGTTTTGAATATGCTTTTTAATGCCTTTTTTTCTTTGCATCTTGCTTTTTTTAAAAAAAATTCCAGATTAATATGAGGGTACAAAGCATTAGGTTACAGTGCTCGCATTCATTATGTAAATTCCAAGTTGCAGTTGAGCTCTTCACCCAGGGATGTGCTGTGTACCCTTACATTGTGCCCCTTAGGTGAAAGCTTAGCAATCCCCCTTCCCTTCTTCTCTTTTTCCTTTCCCTTCTCCCCCTCCCTACTTGAATTTAATTGTGTTTTTCTCTTATGTGGGTGTGTAGTTGTTTATCTACTAGTTTCATATTAGTATTGAGTAGATTGTATACTTGATTTTCTATTCTTGTGATACTTCATTAAGGAGAATGTTCTTCAATTCTATCTAGGTTAATATAAAATATGTAAAGTCTCCATCTTTTTATGGCTGAATAGTATTCCAGGATATACATATACCACAGTTTATTAATTTAATCATATGTTGATGGGCCCTTGGGTTGATTCCATATCTTGGTGATTGTGAATTGAGCTGTTATAAACATTTGAGTGCAAATTTCCTTATGCTAAAATGATAATTTTTTCTTCTGAGTAGATACCTAGTAATGGGATTGTGCTGGGAAACAGATTAAAACTTGAGACATGAAACAATAAAAATCCTAGAAGAAAGTATGGGAAAACCTCTTGATGATATTGGTTTGGGAAAAGATTTCATGAAGGAAACACCCTTGGAAAATGCATCAACACCAAAAATAAATGGGAGATGATCAAGCTAACAACTTCTGTACAGCTAAGGGGACAAGAATTAAAGCAAACAGACAACCTTCAGAATTAGAGAAGTATTTGCATACTATGAATCTGACAAAGGGTTGATAACTAGAATCTATAGAGAACTCAAACTAATCAACAAGAAAAGAGCAAACAATCCCATTTGTAAGTGGGCAAGAGACATGAACAGAACTTTCTCCCAAAGAAGACAGACAACTGAACAACAAACTCATGAAAAAATGCTCATCTTCCCTAATCATCAAAGAAATGTAAATGAAAACCAACTTGAGATATCACCTAACCTCAGTGAGAATAGCCCACATCACAAAGTCCTAAAGGTACACATGCTAGTGTGGATGTGGAAAGAAGGGAACACTTTTATGCTGCTGGTAGAATTGCAAAATAATACATCCTCTTGGGAAAGGAGTTGGGAGAAACCTTAAAAAGTTAAAAGTAAACCTTCCATTTGATCCTATATATTGGTGTTTTAATATTTGAGTTGATTGTTTGAAATTAAGAAAGTAATAGACTTCTCCTTACAAAAAAATACTGGAGTCATAGCCACAGATTGGCCAAGATTATAGAGCATAACTGGAGGTGGAGGCAAAAGGACCCAGTGGAGTACAGCTTGGGCTTCAAAGTGGGTCTGAGATTTTGAGTCCTTAATCTACGGTTTCTCAGGAAAATCACATGCGTATTTTTAAACATCAGAGATATTTTCCTAAGGATATATAATGATATTTACTTAGGCATAATTTCCACTGTCCATGTGAGTCTATTTTCCTGCAATATATTTAACCATTCAAATACTGTGTTTTGGGAGGCACCTGTGGCTCAGTGTGTAGGGTGCTGGCTCCATATACCGAGGGTGGTGGGTTTGAACCTGGCCCAGGCCAAACTGCAACAACAACAACAACAAAAATAGCCGGGCATTGTGGCAGGCACCTGTAGTACCAGCTACTGAGGAGGCTGAGGCAAAAGAATTACCTAAGCCCAAGAGCTGGAGGTTTCTGTGAGCTCTGACACCACAGTACTCTACCAAGGGTGACAAAGTGAGACTATGTCTCAAAACAAACAAACAAAAAAAAAAACAGCTTTTTTTTTTTTTTTTTTCAAGACAGAGTCTCACTATGTCTCCCTCGGTAGGATACTGTGGCGTCACAGCTCACAGCAATGTCAAACTCTTAGGTTTAAGTAATTCTCTTGCCTCAGCCTCCTAAGTAGCTGGGACTACAGGCACCTACCACAAGGCTCATCCATTTTCTTGTTGCAGTTGTCATTACTGTTTAGCAGGCCCAGGCCGGGTTTGAACCCACCAGCCTCAGTGCATGTGGCCGGTGCTGTAACCACTGTGCTATGGGCACTGAGCCTCAAAAGCTGTTTTTACACTTTGGCCCAGACATCCCACTTTTTGTATTTGTCATACAAAATATTCTCTGTCTAAGTGTATACATATAATTATATGGTATAGATAATGATATGTTATAGCCATTTCGGGATAAAAGGGTGATGAGATCAAAGGGTGGTTTATAATGTTGGGAGAGGGATAGAAATGATTCACTTTGGAATCAAGTATAGATTGGAAGGAAGGGATGCTAGTACCTTATACACAGAGTGAAGTGGCCACAGGATGGATGCATATATCAGAAAGATTAGGATGAGTATTGGGATGAGAATGAAACACACTTCGTAAAAGCCTCTGAGGAACTGAATTCATCCTGGTGATAATCTCTCCTCCAGGAATCATTCTTTCTTTCCAGCTATATCTTGTCTTGTTGTTATCAATTTAAAATAGCATAACTTTAATTGAATAGAATTTAATTTTAATTTAATAAAATTTAATTTAATTTAAATTTAATGTTTTATGTAATTGCAATGGCATCCAAAAAGAAAATGCCTACAGAATACACCTTAGAATAAATAAGAAGAGAATCAGGTCATAAAATTGTAAAATTCAATGAAATACAAATGAGGGCAGTTAAGAGTAGAAAGGAAGCATCAAAAGGCTATAAGATGTACAGAAAACAAGTAGCAAACTGACAATTATCTATCAGTCATTACTAATTGGAATTGTATTAAATTCCCCAATCAAAAGACACAGACAGGCTGGATGTATAATAGAAAAACTTAGGATCCAACTTCATGCCATTTACAAGAAAAATTCAACTTGCATCTTAGGGCACACATAGACTGAAAGTGAAAGGATGGAAAAAGATGTTTCATGTAAATAGTAATCAAAATAAAGGAGGAGTAGCTATGCTAATATCAGACTAAATAGAATTTTTTATTTTTTATTATTATTAAATCATAGCTGTGTACATTAGTACAATCAAGGGGTAAAACGTGCTGGTTTCACATACAATCTGAACTATTTTCATCAAACTGATTAACATAGCCTTCATGGCATTTTCTTTGTTATTGTATGAAGACATTTGTATTCTGCATTTAGTAAGGTTCGCCTGTACCCTTCTAAGATGCACCATAGGTGTGGCCCCACAGTTACCCTCCCTCCACCCCAACATTGCCCCTCCCCTCCTCTCCCTTTCCCCATATTCTTGTGCTATAGTTGGGTTATAGCCTTCATATGAAAGCTATAAATTAGCTTCATAGTAGGGCTGAATACATTGGATACTTTTTCTTCCATTCTTGAGATACTTTGCTGAGAAGAATATGTTCCAGCTCTATCCATGTAAACATGAAAGAGGTAAAGTCTCCATCTTTCTTTAAGGCTACGTAATATTCCATGGTACACAAGTACCACAATTTATTAATCCATTTGTGGGTCTATGGGCACTTGGGCTTTTTCTGTGACTTAGCAATTATGAATTGGGCTACAATGAACATTCTGATACAGATGTCTAGGTTATAATGTGATTTTTGGTCTTCTGGGTATATACCTAGTAAAGGAATTATAGGATCAAATGGCAGGTCAATTTTTAGATCTCTAAGTACAAACATCCTTTCAAAAGGAATGTATTTTGTGTACATTCCCACCAGCAGTGCAGAAGTGTTCCCTTTTCTCCACATCCATGCCAACTTCTCTGATTTGGGGATTTTGTAATGTGGGCTAATCTTACTGGAGTTAGGTGATATGTCAAAGTAGTTTTGATTTGCATTTCTCTGATGATTAAGGATGGTGAGCATTTTTTCATGTGTCTGTAGACCATGCGCCTGTCTTCTTTGGAGAAGTTTCTCTTCAGGTCCTTTGCCCACCCTGAAATGGGATCACTTGTTCTTTTCTTGCTAATACGTTTGAGTTCTCTGTGGATTCTGGTTATTAAACCTTTGTCAGAGGCATAACCTGCAAAATATTTTCTCCCATTCTGAGGGCTGTCTGCTTGCTATACTTACTAAGTTCTTGGGTGTACAGAAGCTTTTTAGTTTGATCAGGTCCCAGTAGTGTATTCCTGATACTGCTTCAATTGCATGGGGAGTCCTCCTTATAAAATATTCACCCAACCAATTCCTTCAAGAGTTTTCCCTGTACTTTCTTCTAGAATTTTTATAGTTTCCTGTCTTAAGTTGAAATCTTTAAGCCAGTGAGAGTCTATCTTAGTTAATATTGAGAGGTGTGGGTCCAGTTTCGGTCTTCTACAGGTCGCTAGCCAGTTCACCCAGCACCATTTGTTAAATAGGGAGTCTTTTCCCCACTGAATGTTTTTAATTGGCTTGTCAAAGATCAAGTAGTGGTAAGTATCTGGATTTCTCTTGGTTCTCTATTCTGTTCCAAACATCTACCTCTCTGTTTTTGTGCCAGTATCATGCTGTTTTGATCACTATCAATTTATAGTACAGTCTCAGGTCTGGTAGCATGATTCCTCCTGCTTTGTCTTTATTTCTGAGTAATGCCTTGGCTATTCAAGGTTTTTCTGATTCCATATAAAATGAAGTATTATTTTTTTCTAAATCTTTAAAATATGACAATGGAGCTTTAATAGGAATTGCATTCAAATTATATATTGCTTTGGGTAGTATAGACATTTTAACAATGTTGATTCTTCCCAGCCATGAGCATGGTATGTTTTTCCATTTGTTAACATTTTCGGCTATTTCTTTTCTTAAAGTCTCATAGTAGTCTTTATAAAGATCTTTCCCATCCTTTTTTAGGTAAACTCCCAAATATTTCATCTGCTTTGGCACTACTGTGAAAGGAATAGAGTCCTTGACTGTTTTTTTGGCTTGGCTATTGTTGGTATATATAAAGGCTACAGATTTAAGGGTGTTGATTTTGTAGCCTGAGACATTACTGTATTCCTTGATCACTTCTAGAAGTTTTGTTGGTATATAATTTGTTTGATGTGTTGTTGGATTCTGTTTGTTAGGCTCTTGTTGAATATTTTTGCATCAATATTCATTAGTTATATTGGTCTATAATTTTCTTTTCTTGTTGGATCTTTCCTTGGTTTGGGGATTAAAGTGATGTTTAGGTAGTATTCCTTTCCCAGGTTTAGGGATCAAGGTGATTTTTGGGGTAGTATTCCTTCTTTTTCTGTATTTTGTAAGAGGTTTAGTAATATAGGTACTAGTTCTTCTTTAAAGGTTGATAGAATTCTGGAGTGAAGCCATCTGATCTTGGGCTTTTCTTTTTAAGGAGATTTTGTATAGTTGATGCTATCTCAGACGGGAATATATATAGGCCTGTTCAACATTTCCACTTCGTTCTGGCTAAGTCTTTCTAAGTGGCATGCTTCCATGTATTGATCAATTTCCTTCAGATTTTCATATTTCTGAGAGTAAAGTTTCTTGGAATATTCGTTAAGGATTTTTTGAATTTCTGGGTTTGTTGTTATTTCATTTTTACCATTTCTGATTGATGAAATTAGAGATTTTACTCTTTTTTCCCTTAGAGTAGCCAAAGGTTTATCTGTTTTTTTGACCTTTTCAAAGAACCAAATTTTTGATATATTGATCTGTTGTATAATTATTTTGTTTTCAATTTCATTTAATTCTGCTCTAATTTGGGTTATTTCTTTTCTTCTGCTTGGTTTGAGGTTGGAATGTTCTTCCTTCTCCAGTTGCTTAGATGTCCCATTAAGTTGTTAACTTCCTCTCTTTCTGTTTTCTTGAGGAAGGCTTGCAGTGCTATAAATTTCCCTTGTAGAACTGACTTTGCAGTATCCCAGAGGTTCTGATAATTTGTGTCTTCATTGTCATTTTGTTGCAAAAATTTGGTAATTTTCTTCTTAATCTCATCTATGACCCATCTATCCTTCAGCATAATGTTATTTAGTTTCCATGTTTTTGTATTCCATCTGTTTGTTGCAGATTCCTGCTGTTATTGAGTTCAAATTTTATTCCATGATGGTCTGAGAAGATGCAAGGAATAATTTCAATTTTTTTTAATTAGCTGAGGTTAGACTTGTGACCTAGGATGTGATAGATTTTGGAGTATGTTCCTGGGCTAATGAGAAGAATATGTACTCAGTTTTGCTGGGATAAAATGTTCTGTAGATGTCTGTCAAATCCAGATGTTGAATGGTTAAATTTAAATCTAGAATTTCTTTGCTTGGCTTTCTTTTGTAGGATCTATCCAGCACTGCTAAAGGGGTGTTAAAATCTCCCACTACTATGGAGCTGGAATTAATCAAGTTGGTCATGTCTGTTAAAGTTTCTCTTATAATTTGAGGCGCATTCTGGTTGGGTGCATAAATATTAACATTTGAAATCTCATCATATTGTGTAATACCTTTAACAAATATGATGTGTCCATCCTTGTCCTTCTCCCTTTTGGTTGGTTTAAAGCCTATTGTATCTGCAAATAGGTTTGCAACACCTGCTTTTTTCTGCTTTCCATTTGCCTGGAGTGTAGATGACCATCCCTTCACCTTGAGTCTTTATTTATCTTTTAAGGTAAGATGAGATTCTTGTATGTAGCGGATATCTGGCCTGAGTTTTTGTATCCAGTCAGCCAACCTGTGCCTCTTTAGAGGACAATTTAACCCATTCACATTAATTGAGAATATTGATAAGCCTTTTGATAGTCTGGTGGACATTTTGAATCCTTTCGTGACTGTGTAAGTTGGAATTTGATCAAAAGATTCTGCGTGGGTTTACTTTTGTGGTGGAGGATTGCACTGGTCATTATGGAGGATAGGTCTGAGAATACCATGATAGTTGGTTTAGTTATGGCAAATTTCTTCAACATGTGGATGTCATTGAAGTATTTAATTTCTCCATCATAAAAGAAACTCAGTTTAGCTGGATACAGGATCCTGGGTTGAAATTTATCTTGTTTTAGTAGATTAAAAGTTGATGACCACCCTCTTTAGCTTGAAAGGTTTCAGCAGAGAGATTTGCAGTTATTCTAATATTATTCCTTTTGTAGGGTATAGTTTTCTTACATCTGGCTGCTTTCAGAATTTTCTCCTTCATATTAATTTAGTGAAATTGATTCTGATGTGTCTGGGGATATCTTATTCGTGTTGAGTCATGCTAGAGTTCTCAAACTGTCTGCTATCTGAATTTCAGAATCTCTTGGCATGTCTGGAAAGTTCTCTTTCATAATCTCATGAAGAAGAGCCTCTGTGTCTTATGAAGCCACTTCGTGGCTTTCAGGGATCCTTATGAGGTGAATATTGGTTTTCTTCAAATTATCCCTGAGCTCTCTAAGAGAGTGATCTGTTTTTGCCTTCCATTCCTCTTCCTTTTTGGAGGTTTGGGAGCGTTTAAAAGCACTGTCTTCAGTGTCAGAAATCCTTTCTTCTGCTTGTTCCATTCTGTAACTGAGGGATTCCACTGTATTTCTCAAATCTTTGAGGGCTGCAACTTCTTGTCTCAATGTGTCAAAATCTTTGGTCATTTTGTCCTTGAATTCGTTGAAGTCTTGAGACATTTTTTGGGTCATCTTTTGGATTACTCCTTGAAATTCTAATTCCATCTTTTCCTCCATTCCACTGATCTTATTTGCTATCCAGATTCTGAATTCGATTTCTGACATCTCAGGCATTTGCCTATGCAAGGGATCTTATGCTATGTCTACCTTGTCGTTCCTTAGAGGCGTTGATCTACTCTGATTATTCATATTGCCAGAGTTTTTCCATTGATTCTGTCCCATGATTGTTTTTCACCATTGCTTCTGGCTGTCCTCAGAGTTGGGCAGACTCTCCAAGAGTCTTGGGTTGTCTCTCCAAGATTAGACCCCCTTGGGATCACTCTATTTTTGCTGAAACTTTGTAGGAAGTGACCCTGTGTAGCTCCTCTGGGACTGCCCCAGCCAGGGAGTTTGGGCTGCGAGAGCAGCTCCGGAGTGTGGCACCCCAGTATCCAACAGCTTGGCAGGGGATGGTGCCCTCAGTTCTGGGAGTGCCAGGTGCCTGGTGACTTTGGCAAAGAGAGCCCATGGCTCCAGCAGTCTCTGGCCCGGTGGAGGGTTCCATGCAGAGGTAGTGAGGGATTCGGAGGGAGGGTCCTTGTCCTGTGGCTTCTGGAGTCCCTGGCCAGATGGGTGGGGCTGGTGCAGCAGCAGGGAGGGTACAAAAAGGAGGATGCGGGTTATGTGGCTCCTGGAGTCCCTGGCCAAAGGCAGGCAGGCTGAGGCCCTGCAGGCATGGGGTGCGGAGCTGTGCATTCATATGGGGGGGGTGGTACAGAGGCCCTGCCAGTGTGGGGTGTGGGGCCGTGCAGTCCCCGGGGGAGTTCCTGGCTGGGGGTGGACCTGTGGAGGCCTGTTGGTTGCTGGTGGAGTCCCTGGCAGAAGGTGGACTTGTGGAGGCCTGAAAAACTTGGGGCATGGCGGCACGTTGTTGCCAGGAGAGTTCCTGGCTCGGGGGAGGCCTGAGGAGGCCCTATGGGTGCCAGGCACAGGCCCACGTGTTCGCAGGGAGGGTCCCTGTATGGGGTCAGGCCTGCGGAGGCCTGGTGGTTGTCAGGAAAGTTCCTGACTGAGGCTGGGCCACTGGAGGCTCTGTGGGTGCCTGTTGCAGGCCCCCGCAGTCGCTGGGGAGTCCCAGGTAGGGAGTAGGCCTGCAGAGGCCTGGCAGTCACTGGCAGAGTCCCTGGAAGAAGGCTGACCTGCAGAGTCCCATCAAGCGCAGAGCACAGGGCATGGTCGCTGGGGGAGTTCCTGGCCAGGGACCAGCCTGCAGAGGCCTGGCGGTCACTGGCAGAGTCCCAGGCAGAAGGCAGGCCTGCTGAGGCCCTGCAGGCTCAGGGTGCATGGCTGCACAGTTGCTGTGGGTGTCCCTGGCCAGGGGCAGTCCTGTGGAGGCCTGGCGGTCACCAGCCAAGTCCCTGGCAGAAGGCACGCCTGAGGAGACCTGGCAAGTCTTTTGTCCATGGAGCACTTATTCCGGCTGGCAGTGAATGGGGGCAGGGGGGTGGGCACTGCTCAAGAACCTCCTCCCTCAGTCTCAGCAGGTGTTAGGCTTCTAGTTCATCAGGTAAGGGGGGAATGGTGTTATAAGTTCAGAATGGTGGGGAAAAGTTTATTTCAGTTTTTCTGCCTAGCAATAGAGTGTTCAGAGTCACATGAGGATCACTCTGGAGGAAGCAGAAACCACTTCCCACAGCACTCCTCCATGGGATGAGACAAGAGGTCCACAATTCACCACTTGTCTGTAGAAAACCCACAGGAGCAAATGAAGAGAAAAAAAGAAAGGAAACAGAAAAGAAAAAAACCCACAGCTTTCTTGGGGGAGGGAACGGACACTTCCTTTCAAATGAATTTTGTACCTGAATCTTGCTTTCTTGGAGTCACAGCTTGCTTCAGCAGAGGTGAACTGCAGTTGTCACTTCTCTCTGTCGGCTGGTCTCCCAGTCTTCAGCTTAATTGCATAGTTTCTGGAGGTTATTTTTCCTTTTGGACAGGAGCTTCTTTCAGAAGTTGCTTCCACTCAGCCATCTTGTTCTACCCCCCAAAAAAACATTCTTAAGCCATTTCTGTAGGATGAGACTTCTAGTAACATATTCCTTTATTTTTCCTTTGTCTAAAATTATCTTAATTTCTCCTTCATTTTAGAAGTGTATTTTCTTTAGGTATAGAATACTAATTTTTATTTTTTATTCTGGAACTCTTTTATTTATATTACTGAGTTTTAAGTATTCTTGGTATTCTCATTATACATTCTCTGTTAAATATATGTATCTCAAATATTTTCTCATAATCTATGACTTGCTTTTTTTTAGGCAAGGAGATCAGAATATGACTTGCTTTTTTATTATCTTGGTGTGACTGATGAAGAACAAGTATTTCCTATTTATTTTTATCTCTTTATGTAGGGTTTCTGTTCTAATCTAATAAACTATTACCACTCTAAGATCATGAAGGATTTCTTTTAAAAATTTCCTTCAGGTTTAGATTTTGATGTATCTCAATGTATATAATATGAAGTTTTGTGTGTGATGAAACAGAGGTTAAGGCTCTGTGTTTCCTGTGCTCACATGGCTATCTATTATTATAGTTTTATTAGCTAATGTGATTTTCTTCTTTCTTTTGAATAATTTCAGAGTTCATGCCAAAAGTTATTTGACCTAATAATATGGAGACTAGTTCAAGATCCACAACCGTGTTTGGTTGATCTATTTTCTATCTCATTACCAATATCATACTCTCTTGATTTCCATAGTTTTATATTAAGTACTGTAGTCACATAAAGTCCTCCAGTATTCTAAGTCCTTCTCCACATATTTGGATACACCAAACAAACTTTGTTTAAAATCTGAATATAATTTTTATTAGCATCATAGTGAGTATATCAATAAATTTGTGATGAATTTATATATTAATAATTTTTAAATATTGAGTTTTATAATACATGAATTAGGCACATCTTTTATTTTATCCAATTATTTATTTTTAGAAATCCAGTTGATTTTTGTATATTATCTTTGCATTCTATGACATTGCACAGTTAATTTTGTGTGTTCTGATAAATTCATACAACCTTTTAAAAAAGAAGAAAAGAGTTTTAATTATATACATATGCCCAGAGTCCCACAAAGACATGGGACTTCTCTTACTAACTTTCTAGGGACATATTATATCATTTATTTTGGGGATAAAAGCTATATGGTTATGAAGATTTAACATCTTTATGTATCAATAAATTCAATTTTATGTTTTGTTGTGGACTTTTGTGCCAGTACTCACAATTGATATTTGTGTTTAATTTCATTACACATAATGTCCTCTTTTCAATTTGGTGTCAGAATTATGACAACCTTGTGCAATGAATGATTTGGAAAACATCTCTAACCCACTGTTACATGAAAGTGTTTGGGTAATATTGGTAATGTTATTTTATTAAATGTTTGATAACATTTTCTATGAGGTAATCTGGATGCAAAATTTTATTTGTGGGAATAGTTTCAATTATAAATTAAATTTAATAAATAGGTATAGGACTATGTAATTTTTTGTGGTTTCTTTGTATGATAGTTCTTCATTTGTTACATTAAAGGATAATTGATATAAATAAAATTTATAATTTTAGTGTAAAATTCAAGGAGTTTTGACAAACATGTAGTTATATAAGGACAACCAAAATCAAGATGTAATGTAGGGTTTATCACACCATGACTTGTACCAAGTCTGACCCTAGGGGAAGAAGGGTATGTTACAGAGACTTACATGGTCTTAAATATTTACTATCTTGCCCTTTATAAAAACAAACAAACAAAAAAAACTTTATCAATCTCCAGTATAGAGCAATTCTATAATTTCAAAAAATTTTTCTATGCCCTTTTGTTATCAACTGTTCCCTCTGACTGTACCTCCAGACAATCACTGAACTGGTTCCTGTCTCTAGTGGCACTTGTAGGAATGCCATACAAATCAAATGTTATAATATGCAACCTCCCGAGTCCTGCTTTTTAAAATTAGCGCAGAGCATTTGAGAGTATTACACATGTTGTTGCATGTATCAGTAATTCCAACTTCTAAGGCAGAGACTTCAGGATTCCCCACTCATATTGAGTGTTCAGTCCGATGTCTTTATTTTGACTGAGGAAACATTCCCTATCACCCATCAGCTCACAGCCCCCAAGAAGCTGTTCTTTGCCAGGCTTCAAGAGTCTTTCCCTGTGCATAGGCTACGTAGCAAGGACTAGTAAAAATATTGTATACATCTCTGGGGTTCCTCTCTTTTAGCACACTTTGAGAATTCCAGGTTGACTCAGCAGGTTTATAGTCCTTTTTTTTCTTTTCTTTCCTCTCCCAAAACACTGGGCCTCACTTTCCTGAACTTCATTTTAAAAAGTTTTTGAAGCTATGTTAGTGCTGAATTTTTCATGTTCTTCATCTTCACTCAAGACCCATAGCCCTGCACTGTCTATAGCCTAACATCCCCAAGTAATTGCTTTATGTGTTTTGTTCATTTTCTTAGTTGTTTATGGGAGAAGAAACTGCAATATCTGTTCTTCCTTCATAGCTGGAATCAGAAATCAATGTATTTCTTTTGAATCATTTTTAAAAAACTTATGTATTATCTCTAAGCATTTAAATGATAATGAAACCAAGCACTTATAGTATCAGGCAAGCATCTTATTTTTTATGAAATTATAAGTGCATAAGTTATCTTCATATAACTTTTTAAATAAAATTTACTGCACATTTCTTTCCTAAGAAGTGTGTTTATAGAAAGGAACCTTAATTTTAAAAAAATAATAATCATTTGTGTTATATTCATGTGAATAAGTTGCCTTTTTATTATTATTTGTGCTTATCCTAATGTTTTATATCACTAGTGTAAATACAAATATTGAGGCACAGCTCAATATTATGCTGCATATAACCCAGAAAAAAAACACTTCTTTGGGTGGCATATTACTTTGTTGAGAGAACAAGTTAATAAGTGAGGAAATGTCAGCTGCTCCTGTGAATTTTTGGCCTTCAGAATGCTTTGACGCTCAAGGTATGAATTTTAAAAGTGCTACGTATATACTATAGTTTAACAATCAAGATTCAGTTGTTCTACACCCTTCCTGCTGAACCCTTGGGTCTTGTGAGGAATCAGAAAAATAACTGTCTCTTGGGCATATAAAATTATTTCTCTGGAAAGCAGGAAGGTAAAATGGAGAGAACTGGGGGTTTATTAGTCAGATTAATATGGATGTAAGTCATTTACTCAGTGTGTTTTTTTAGACAAAACGTTTTACCTCCCTATGCCGTATCATCTTGTCAGCATAATGGAGGCAAAGTTTCTAACCTAAATGGGTTGAGTGGAAATTTATATGCTGGGATGTGTAAGAAAAATCTACTTCAGTGAAACTTACTTGTTAGGTGTTTGCCATTCGCTCCCTATTTGATCACCCACCATGGCTAAGCAAATAATTTTCTTATATGCAAATATGTACATTTATGTATATATATTTTGGTTTTTTGTTGTGTAATAGGGGATCTGGTGACTTCCCATAATGGTTCTGTGAAACAGAAAAAAATTCTAGCTTTGTACCTCAGTCTTCTAATCTTCACAGAAAAAGTCTCAGGACTTCTATGAGGATTCATTAGCTTTTAGTAGAAACATAGAATTTAGGAGATTAGAAGAAAGGAAAAATAAGGTTCTATGAGATAATCTATTTGTCAAGATCTGAGAAAGGAAAGTGAAAATTTTGAAATTATCTTTGGTTATCACCTACATTTTCCCAAGTCCTAAATGTGAGTTCTTATAACAACCATAAACCCAATATATTTTTGTTTATAAACAAAAACAAGGAACAGACTCATATTATACAGAATGTGTGCCTACAGCCAGGATGGATCCTTTTGAAAGCTAGGATATTTTGTGAGTCACTGTTGTAGGATGTCCACACCCACACTACAAATATAATCCCAAAAGAAATGCCTGTAATGAGAACGTCTGTTGTAAGTAGTGAGCAACTGGGCATTGGTGTGAACGTTGTTGTTGACAGAATCTTCTGACCTGGTGGATAGAGGTTATGTGTACATTCTACGCCTTTCAACAAGAATGTTCTGGGGAGCACCGACACCCCAAAACTTGAAATAGGGTAGCAAGCTGAGTATTTTCTCTCCTTTCCTGCCTGAATCCTCTGCTTCAGTCAGAAGGAGCTACTTTTAAATGAGTATAGACAATGGTGAGGTTAAATCATTGCTTAAAATATTTTGATATTCAGACCGCATGGTAGAAGTAAATCTGTTCACTGCAGTAAGTACATAGCATTACCATAGAAACCCGAAGGAAAAACAAAGGAACAGACATGACAAAAAGAAAGTGGGGAGAAGAAAGAGAGAGAAAGAGAAACAAGAAAAAATAAAGTGAAGTTAAGGGAACAAAAGCAAAATGAAAAAAAAGCGTAATACCCTAGGCACACGTGCCTTTAAGCTTACTGCGGAGGTTAATATTCACATTCGGCTCAGAGTTGCCATTTTGCTATTTTCAGGTTCCACAGTGCAGATTCATGCTAAAGGATTGACCGAAGGGTAGAAGACGGCAGATTTGAAGTCCAAAGACCTGGCAACAAGTCTTGATTTGAGAATTTAGGTGCTGCTAGTCAGGTTGCTTAAGTTCAACTTCCTTAACGTGGGTATATAATAATAATTGTTTCTCACTGGTTATTATGAAAAATCCATAAAATGAAATATGAGGATGGTTATAAAATGATAATGTAAACTTCTTAATAATACAAATGTTAGTAACTCTTTTATGTTTATTTATTTTAGCAGAGACAGGGTCTCAGTCTGTCACCCAGGATAGAGTGCAGTGGTGTGGCTCCTAAGCCCAAGCCATCCTCCTGCCTTCCCTCCAAGGTAGCAGGGATTACAGGCGCATGCCATCATGCCCAATATGTTTTAAAATTTCTTGTAGATATGAGGATTTGCCTTATTACCGAGGCTGGACTCAAACTGACATGGCTAGGCTCAAGAGAACCTCTGACCTCAACCTCCCGAAGTTTTTGGATGAGTAGTGTGAGCCAGTGACATCTTTTTAATGACTCTCATTTACATACATGCAATATTGAACTTAGGAGTCTTTGCTCTATTGATTTAGCATACCCTGAATTCCACACTAAAGAAAATTTTTAAATTTCCAACTGACAATTTTTAAATAAAATGTTATCGTTTTTAACTCTTTATAATAAATTTGTTTTACATAATTTATTGAGCAAAGTTCTCACATTAGCCTAAAATTCAGCATATTCTTCTATCCCTTGCTCTCTAACTTACGGAGTTGGACATATTTTATAGGATTGCTTAATTTCTCATAAGAATATCATGAACGATCTATATAAAAAGGCGTTTAAAAAATTATCTTGTAAAGTCAATGGATAAAGCTTTAAGAGTATTGGCTTCATGAATTTTTTCATGGCTTTCAAGGTACAAATTCATACCAAGCTTCAATCAATGGAACAATTTTTCTTTCCTATACACTCTCGTCCTCCTCCTGCAGTCCACTAAACACATAAATTTTAAGTCTTTTTTTGCTGTTAAAATTCTGACAGAAATAAACATGGAGATGAGCAAGTTCTTCAGTGAAGACTCAGAAAACATCTTGTTCTTTTCATGTAACATATCAAAGAAAAGAATCTTAGATCGCCAAATTCATGCAACAGAAGTTAGTATTGTCATTGCAGACAGCTGAGTGTAAATGGATTTGACAAAGTTGTTTGGTTATCATTTTGCAAAATAGAAGAACCACACTTAAACCATACCTCTGGGGTTAACTTCAAAACCTCCCCAGTTCTTTTAGGGTGCTCAAGCAAGAAAGACTTCCTTTGCCCATATCGCTTCCACATGATGCAGCTAATCTTTGATGACATGCAGTGACATTTTACCGATCTCAATAACACCTATTAAGTGCCTCCTGTTAATGGTAATACTGTGTTTTAATGAACAAATAAATGGCTTATCTACCCTTGTTGGCAAGGACCCAGCTATTGAGACGAAGCACCAGCTCTCTCTATGTAACATAGGCTAATTGACTCCTTGGATGAAGTTAAATCACACTTATCCCCAGTGGGATGTATGTTTGCCAGTAATCAATAGCTCAACAAGATCCACAAGGCAGGTAATTAAGTGTAAGTTAATTAATACCCATCAAAGGTTTTATTAACCATTTGCCATTCCTTCACTCAAAAGCCTCACTGTACTGTAAATAAGGGAGGAAGAACCAACAGCAGAAAGCAGGTGGAAGCTAGCATCGTTTTGTTGAAAGCCAAATAATCACTATTTTTTTTCCCCTTGGTTAATCCCATGTTAATGGGAACTGCTCTTTAAGTTATCATTTTATTGTTTTATTCACTTTTTATTTCATTTTTCAAGTACTCAAGTAACAACAGAATCTCAAACAAATACATTGTTATAAAAAATTGTTCTATTCTGATATTACAAGAAAAGGGAATATATAGATGCCACAGTATTAAGAACTTGTGTGTTGAAGAAACTGAAGCTAAATCTCAGAAAAACAATTCCACTTCGAAGAGAAAATGATAATCTTGGTGAATGGAATGATCTAGATGTCCTATTTGGTTTTTATGACTACCTTAGATTCTTCAGTATCTATTCATTACTTGAAAATATTTTAATTATTATTGAGAATTAATTCTGCTGCTGAAATCTCAATTACATCAAGAAGGATTTCACATTGAGCGCTATCCTCTATTTTATATTGGGTTTGAATGCCAACACCATTTGGAGGACACTTTGAGAGGACAAGCGCCTTATTCTCATGATTTTTCTTCTTGTTTACCTTTTTATCTGGGGAATGAATTGAGTCAGTATCCAAAGAAGCCCTAACTGCACCAACTCCTGACTACAATGGGGAAATGTCGTGAGGACCATGCATAAGAGGACACAAAACAAATTAGCCCATGAGGGAGGCAGTATGTTATTTACATGGAAATTGCTCACTGGTTGACCTGGTAAGATTTGGAGTTTTACTAGCCTGTACTATGGTATTTTCAACATCACCGAGTTTCAGTTTAAAAAATATAGTGACATATGTTAATGATAGCGACACACAGAAGCAATTGTTCCTAAGTTAGATCTTTACTACTAAACATAAATCATATCATAGTAACATTCCTTTCTTAAAATCATTGACCTCCCCCAGATAATTTTCCTTGAAAGTAACAAAGGCAATGGAACATATAAATACTTGACAAAGTGTTATACATATATTTTACAATGTATTAAAACAATTCTATACTCACAGTCTATGCTTACAGAGGTCTTGTAGCGTCAAACTAAAAACTCTTTCAATATAATACTATTTTATTCATGAAAGTGTTTTAATTGTGAGTCCAACGACATAATTAAAGAAAAAGAATATTGGTATAAAGTTGCTTTCGAAAGAAGCTAAACTATAGATGCTTTGAGTGTTGTCCAATTATCCTGTGTGCTAGTTTCTGCTCAGAAAAACGTAGGTTACTTAATGTAATTCAATAGTATGTTATATTAATATTACTCAAATGTTCTTATGCACATTCATAAATTGATTGTGTCCATGTATAATTATATATAATGAGTTACATGATCATATCAATGTTGTTTGTTTAGAGCAATGATTTTCCTTCTTCTGCTTGAATTTCTATAGTACTTACCATTTGTCTTAATATAAATAAAATAGCTGTGCAAAATTCTATGGTTTGCATGGACCATTATGTATTTCCCTATTGATGGGCATTCATTTTTCTTTTAATTTTCGCTAACATAAACATATATAAATGTATGTGTTTTTATGTGTAAAAGAGGATAACAAATTACTTTAAAAAAACTGTAACACTTCCCATTTCTAATATTTAAGAGGACCCCTTTGTTACCATCCCCAGAACAAAAGGTGATAATTTTACTAGTCTAAAGTGTGTCTATGTTAAGATTTACTGTTTCACTGTCTTTAAAGAGAATTTTATCATTCCAGGGGATTCTTGCTCAGAAAGATAAAAGTTGCAAATAACTTTACTTTTTATTCTTGGAACTTCCTGAAAGATTTCAACTCTTCAATAGAGAACATCAAATGCCAGTTTACACCCGAAGTCTCTTTGAACATCTTGCATCAAAACACCTGGCTCTATCCAATAATCCTAAACCTTTATTTCATGATTCTCCTCCCAATCCCAACCAAGTCCCTGCATTGACAGATCTACCTTAAACTAGACTTCAAAAACTCATCGATATTCTCAGAGACTGGAGCCTCCTTTCTCTAAGATACCAGTAGGCTATGCTGAGGGAGTGTATTCCTTTACTGCAAAAAGAAATACACTTGGCTCTATCCTGTCTACAGGTTGTTTGGTGTGCTTTGGGAAGCGACGATTCACAGGAGGAACTTCAAACCTTCTAACTACAGACAGTTAAGGCAAACCACTTTTCAGATGAAAGGACAGACTAATTCTGTCTAAGGGACAGAATTTAAGTGACCTACCCGACATCAGTTAAATAATACATGATGTAAGTGAATAAAGGGAAAGGTCTTCAAATTTTATCTTTTGCCTATAGTTTATTTCCAAGAGTCTTGTCAACATACAGGGAACAACATTGCAATCTGAGTAGAGAATATTGCCTTTTCTCCAGGTGTATTTTCTTTTCTTAATTCTGATATTATTAGAGAGCTGCAAGGTTTTAAATTTGACACACAGTCATAGCTCCTCGAGTGTCGTCCGAATGCTAGAGCAGAGGGAAGGAATTTAGGGAACTTTCCTATCATTGGGATACAAAAAAGCATATCACAAAAGAGGTGGAAGATCTTCTGCTGGTTTCTTTGTATGTATTTTCTCATTTATTTCTCACCCCAAAATGCCCAAGAAGTAGATATAATTATAGTCTTTGCATAAATTTAAAAAAATTAAACTCCAAGAATCTAAGTAACGGCTACTGCTCTCTCGACCAAGGAGTGACAGAACTAGAATTAGAAGCCAGATCTAACTCCACCTCCAAAGTCTGGCATTGGCCCCTCAATTCTGTACGCTCAGTGGAGAAGCCTCATACCTGTGTTAGAGACATAAAACCTTGTCAAATAGATTGATATTTTAAAAGAGAAAATGTTAGTACTATTTCTCACTCTAAAAATCCTCTGCCTTCATTCCAGAACCAGAATTTCAGTAAAAAGGTGGAGATAAAATACAAGAGATTGTGTCCTGGAATTTACTCAGAGGCAAGTTACTTACACTTTTATCTTCTGCCTCTCTACAGAGGAAGGCTGTGAACTGGTTGATTGTTGACTGGCCAAGAATCTCAAGTTGTGCTTTGCCTGTGTTCAAATTTGCTTTTTATTGTTTTTTTAATCCTTTTTAAAATTTTTTTCCTTATTTTTTTATTATATCATGGTTGTGTACATAAATGTAATCATGGAGTACAATGTGTTGGTTTTATATACAATCTGAATTATTTTCACTGAACTGGTTAACATAGCATTCATGGCATTTTCTTAGCTATTGTGTACAGACATTTATATTCTATGCACCATGAAACTCAAGCGATTTGACAAACCAATACAAAACTCAAAATCAATCACAGGAAATGGAATTCAGCTGAATAGAGAAGGTTTCCGGAACATGTAATAGTGTGAGCCCAGAGAGGATTTTTAAATATCTTTAAGAAAATGAGATGCTAACTCATACTAATTTCTATTAACATTGATGAAAGCATATTGGTAGGATATCAGGTCACTGATGAGAAGGTAACATGTTGTCATGAAAAATAATTTAGATTTTGTGTCAATTAATACAAGTGCTATCATCATGATAACATTATTTTTCACATATGTAGTACTCTACCTCCAGAATTTATTCTCTTCATCAATCTCCTGAGGAATGCTATTATTAACCCCATTTTTTAGATAAGAAAACTGAGGTAGAAAGACAGAATTTCCCTAAACGCAAGGAGCTAGTAAGTGACACAACCTAGATGAAACGGAGGCCTTTATCCTTGGGGCCAAAGTCTAAAAAGAACCAAATTCTAGTTTATGAATTTCCACAATTAGATAATTTTCAATATTGCAAGTAAACAAAACATCCAATATTCCAACATAAGAATTCTGATAGGTAGAAAAGAAAAGATACCTGCTACTCGGGTCTAATTGCAAGCGACATATTCCACTAAGCTACTGGTATTACATGCTCCATGGTGTTAAGGAGGAACTGGTTCCTAACACAGCCCAGCATGGGTGCCATCCTATAATGACACTGCTAGCAGTTCTGTAATGAGCACTCACTCCCTTCCACTCCCAATCAATACAAATGCCTATCAATGTAAAATGGCCATACAGCTTTCTACTATCTGAAGAGTAAAAAGCAATCTCGGACTGACAGAGTATCTATAGTACATTTAAGTATATTGCTTCTTTTCAAAATGCATTACTGACCCTATTTAGCATACATTGAAGATGGTCGGCATGCAGGAATAATCAGGACAACGGACTCCTCGAACGGAACACACAGATGCCCGCTGTACTAATAACAAGAAGTCATAGGAGAGGCAAAGCACACCCAATTAAGATGTGAATAGGAGACTTTCGTAATGCTGACTTCTCTGCCAAGAATCTGTTTGCCTTCTTTTACTGCTGATAACATCATTGCCTTGACCCTATAGCTAAATTAATAGGAGGCATTATATTGTGTTATATTCATAACATATTGAAAACTTGTGTGTGTGTGTTTTGGCTCTTTGTGATGTGTCTCTTTATATTGACATATCAGTTAGCGCTAACTTTGTTCAGAGCCTTTGAACAACTATGAAGCCTCAAAGCAACATGGAAAAAAAAAATCCTCTTTTCTCAATATTGAAAAGCTTTGTGTTTCCACGGGCTATAATGACTCTGCGACTTGGGTCATCATTGGGTTACTTGTATTTTAAACTATACATACATGCTTATTGTACTTATGTAAAGACAGTATCTTAGGCGGTACAGTGTTAGTCTTGTTTGTTTGTTTATTTCATTGGCCCTCTTCTTACTAAGAATTGATGGTAATTCTCAAACATTGCGTCTAGATAACCTTCCTCTGAATCTTCCACTGGCAGCTGTTTTGGGACCTTCTGTTCTGGTTTCACACATCTCCTCGACATATGGTTCCTGCTACAGGACCCCTTCCTCAGTCTTAGTGGAGGTTGACAACTTCCTGAAAGGAGAGCCTTTCAGTTTTGAGTCTCTCTTTGTTAAAATTTGTAATGACTATGTAACAACAACCTGTACTCTCTACAATGACCTGTGATTTTGTTCTTTCTTAGTGTTCATTGGCTGGTTTTTGCTTTGGCATCTGAGAGAGGTCATCATGACTTTTGGAGGCAATAAAACTCTTCCTGTTTGAAATCCAAAACAAAAAATTAATCCTGTGTCATAACTATGCCATGGCACTTTCTGAGTAGTCTCATTAATGTTCTCCCACAAAGAGTAGCTTGGTGTCTTGCTTAATGTGGTACAGATAATATATGATTGAAAGTTTTATATAAAGGATATGTTCAGGCAGGGGGCAGTAATTCTAAGACTTCTCATAGCTGTAATTCTAACACTTTGGGAGGTTGAGGCAAGGGATCACCTGTGCTCAGGAGTTTGAGAATAGCCTGAGCAAGAGTGAGACCCTGTCTCTACTAAGAGAGAAAAACTAGTTGGGTGCCTACAGTCCCAACTACTCGGGAGGCTGAAGCAAGAGAATTGCTTGAGCCCGAGAGTTTGACATTGTGTGAGCTATGACCTCACAGCACTCTATCCAGGGTAACAGAGTGAGATTTCGCTCAAAAAAAAAAAAAAAAAAAGATACATTAAATTCAATTCAGCAAATATATCTTAAATATTTAGTACAAGCCATACCTATTTATGCTGGCAACGATCCCTGACAGTAACACAATTCACAAACTTATCCACTGAAGTCTCATTGTCAGATGACTCATGCTCTATAAGGATCCTGGGAAAGGTATTGGCACAGCATGGGAGTGCACAAGGATCCTCCCACCCATGTTCTGAGAGGGGCCGAGAGGTGCACTGTGCTTCTGATAATCGTTTTACCTCTTCAAGCGTTACACTTTCACAGCTAGTATAGAGAATGGACAAAAACTAATCAACCTTTCATCTCTACTGAGTTATCATTGCTATTAAGTAATATACTCATAACTCTCTACCAAAAGGTAGTATAAAAATATTGTCAGCTAATGCTAAAAAGAGGAGAGTTATGAGTGGCCAATAAAGGACCTTGCCAGGAGCTGAGCCTTCTCTGGAGCAGAGTGAAGAGACTGTGTCCTTCATTTGCCCAGTACTCACATGTCTTCCTAAACACTCACCACTGGTACAATGAAAACCATGAGTGTAGATGGGAACAAAGAGAACTGTTTCAAGGACCACCTACGTCTCTTACGGCAGGAACATCTATTGGGGAGCTGTACCTTTGCCAGTTCCCACTTTCCTTCATCGTTATAACAATAAAAGGTGAGTATCCATGCTAAATACTCATGAAAATAGTAACATTGCCAAATTTTTCCAGCTCAGTGACAGATCAATTCCCAAATTCTTTGTATCATAGATACAAAGAAATTGTTATGCTTTACCATAACTTCCCTTTTGAACACTAACTGTATTTTTTACTAACCCTATGATATACATTGTTTCTTTAAAATTAGCCATTTAAAAAAAATAAAATTAGCCATGTTTTAACATGCAGGATTATACATATGAATGGTATCACTTTTTTCAAAAAAAGTTTTGCTTCTAAGCTGACATGTCTTCCCCTACATCTCTCCAATCAGAAATGGCAAATTCTTGATGTTTGCATGGGTTATCTGCCTTCCCAAGTAGACATTACTTGTGCATTATTGCATGCATTACTGTGATGCCTCAGACTACTCAACACAGGTCCAGCCTCATTCATTCGATTCTTTTCTGAGTTACATACTCACTGGTTTGTCACATCTGTGTAAAATGGCTTTTTCTTTCATCATGCCTTTCTGGCTTTGGTTTTATGGTTTTTGTTACTTTTTAATATTTTATTTTATTCAAACTTTAACCAAACTAGAAATTTGTCCTAATTTCCAAATATGCCTTTACCTCTGCCATAATGACACTAAAACTTAGGCATTTCACTTTTCATCATGACTAAGAGAATAGGCCATGGAGCCGGACGGTATGTATTAGACTAGTGGTTCTCAACCTTCCTAATGCTGGGACCCTTTAATACAATTCCTCATGTTGTGGTGGCTTCCAGCCACAAAATTATTTTTGTTGCTACTTCATAACTGTAATTTTCCTACTGTTATGGATTGTAATGTAAATATCAGATATGCAGGAGACCCCCAAAGGGGTCACGACCCACAGGTTGAGAATGGCTGTTTAGATGGCTTGTTTGGTTTTCTTCACTAAAAATGTGGATACTGTGAGTATCAATCTCTTGCAGTTGCCATGGGGATTAATGTACTCAAAGTACTTACTGCATGCCACTTACCATGTGTCCAACATATGTTAGCTTCTAGTAGTACTTGTAACATTGGCCATTATTGTTCACTGAGGCTGTGTGGATTTACTCTATGTTCCCTGCACATTCTGAATGTGTAAGATATGATCTCTTATTTAATCAACCTTACTTTTGGAATTCAAGCTGAACAATCACTGATGTATAAGTGAGGGCACATTAACAATAGTAATGGGGTAAATTATACTGGCTCTTTTGCTCACCGGCTTTGTTGGGGCCATATCTCTCCAAGTGCTTTCAAGTGGCCTGAAGAATCTCCAAGGAGTGTTTTTCAGACTTCTCTGCTATATTGTCCATCTGCCTTTCCATCTCCATCCAACCACTACAGTCTTCATTGTTGTTCTGCTCAGCCCTGCAATCAAGTTCTATTGCTATCCAGCAGAACTTTCTGCAGTAATAAAAATTCTTTATGTCTACTATATCCAATCTGGTAAATAGTAGCTCCAAAGGGTTACTAAGCACAAATATGACTAGTGTGAGTGAGCGTCTGAGTTTGTTTTTTGTATTTTGTTTTAGCTATTTTAAGTTTAAATAGCCACGTGTCACTAAGCGCTACTAAATTGGACAGCAACAGAACTTTCAAGCATCACAGTTACATCATACTCTTCATGGGTAAGAACAGATACAAGTGGTCCTGGGTTGTGATCATTCAGACTCTTGGATTCTTAAAACAGTCCTATGTACAATTTTTTTTTCTTTGAGAAAATCTTCTCAGCAACCTCTTTCAGAAAATCTTCAATTTCTCTCATTAGTTACTATTTTCTTGGTCACAGATACTAGTCAGGTTGGAGAAAGACCCAAAAAAGACATTTGATTATGTTTTAGGCCTACGGTTCAACCTCCCTGCCCCAACCTAGCGTTAACTTCACTCATCTCTTCTCTTCCACACTCGGATTAATAAAACAGCCCTTGACAAATTAATGCACACGGATTGACTCCCCCAGGAACACATGACAATTTGAGAGCTACTGTACACAAAATATAATCCATACATTGCACATGTGACATAAAAACGAATTAGGAGTATTTACTGTATTCAAAGCTACTAGCATCAAGAAGTAGGGAAATAGGAACTCTTGCATTTTTCTCCTCTTTTGGTTAATCTCATTTCCCATGTCCACTGACCTCCAGGACATTCTCTCAACATGAAAGGACATATCCCACATGGCTTATCAATGTCTTTATACTTCCGATCATCACCAATGTTTGAAATAGTCAAAAAAAAGCAAATTTGTAACCATCTAAAAACCTAGCTGCACAATTCTTTAATATTAACAAACTCACTTGTGTTCTACCTGTGTACATCTAGGAGTGGTCATATCCCACCTCCTGCATGGCTCATATTTGCCTTACCTTCAAGATCTCAAAACCAGAAACCTTTTTCCTGAGAAGCTGTAATCTTTCCACTTTCTTGTCTTTGTTTGGTGACATGCTATTTTGGATTATAATTACTAGTATTTAGTACTTACCTTCTTTAATGTAAGTTCCTTGAAATTAAAAAAAAATTATCATTTGTTTTCTATTTAGCTATAAAGCCTCATGCATGGGAAGTGATATTTTAATGTAAGTGGAATAAATCACCATGTAGGATAATAACATAAAGACCTATCTTTTTGTATTCTTTGAATGCTTTCCTGGGGCTTTTTTCGCATAATCTGTCACGGACAAAACACCCTGCACTTAGTTTTCATAAAATAAATCTATCCTATTTGATCACAGGCCTGAATTTTACCAATGGTTGTATTTGTAGAAAAGTTATTTAATCTCTTGGAAACTCATTTCCCATCTATAAGAGGACAGACTCTTTCCGGCATTGTTGTGAAGTGATGATGAAAAGCATCTAGGACAGAGGTACAACTGCTATTCTGTTTATCCCTCTGGTATATGATGTCCCCTTTTTGAAAGTATTTGAATACATTGAATACATTTTACTATGTGAGAGGTTATTTTTCTCCTAGAATATTGGAAAACAGTAAACAGTTTTGGTAAAGGTACAGATTTTGTGAGACTGTAAGGATTACATCCTTATAATTGCTGATGCGAGTGCAAATTAGTTTAATCTTTTGAAAAAGCCATTTGGCAATGAGAAGAAGGAAGAAAAAAAAAGGAAAGAGAAGGGGGAGGTGGAAAAGGAAAATCAGAAGAAAAGAGGAGAGAAAGAGGGCCAAAGAAGATTAAGTAAAGGGAGGAAAAGGGAAAAGAAAAAGAAAGGTGTTGGAGTAGATAAAGAGAGTAGAAAGAGAAAAAAGGAGGAAAATACAAAATATTCCCAGTGCCACAGAAAAGTGTAAAGCCTGTGGAAGGAGAATAAGTGAGGCCCGAGTGCTGAGAGGCTGTGCCCCTGCCCCGGCTCCCCACATGCTTCTGGTCTGCTCTTTCCCTGCAGGCACCATCTGGCCCTGATCCCGAGGAGCAGAGAATGTGCAGCCGCTCTCAACAAAGTCTCTGGTCTGGGCTTTGTTTTCTCTGGCCAAATTTAATATTTTTCCTATTCTCTTGATGGTTACATGTGAAATATAGGATCAATAGAAATTAGATAACCAACTTAATGGATGACAGAAAACAAAACAGAAATAATGCCTATTATTTTCTCATTTGAAGCTGTCAAAACTTTCAAAAATGTTATATATCAAATATATGGCAGTGCAAGAGAGAAGAAACAGGATGGGAGCTTTGGACTCCACAGTTCCATAAATATAGGAATAGAGTGGTCCTTGGGGAATTGGTTCCCGAGCCCGCAAAGGTACCAAAACCATGGTCACCCAAGACCCTGATATTAAATGGTACAGCATTTTATAAAGCCGGTAGACATCCTTCCATATATTTAAATCATCTTTAGATTACTTATAATCCCTAACACAATCTAAATGATATATGAATAGTTGTTGTATTATTTAAAGAATAATGATTTTTAAAAAGTCTGTACATCTTCAGTACAGACACAACCATCTTTCCTCCTTTCCCTCCCCAGATATTTTTTATCTAAAGTTGGTTGAATTCACAGATGCAGAACTTAAGGATATGAAAGGCTGTCTGCATATGAGTTTCAAAACTAAATTAATTATTTTGTTAATTTTTATAGTGAAACATATAATAAACACACAGACACAAACACATTACATACACATTTACACACAACTTCTGTGAGTTTACATTTATGAATAGATCAAAAATTTAAAAATATATCTTAGAAGGATTAGGTAAATAAATAAAGCATATTAACTTAGCAGCAGAATATATGTCAGAACCAAAATAATTTTTTGTTAATTGCTTAGTCTTATTCTTACCAAAATTTTTTAAGTTCTTAGAATTGTATTATACAAATAGCTAAGCTGAGTATACATCATCTGAAACTCAAAAATATGTTTGAAGGAATTAACTGGATCTGAGAAGACATAAGAATGAAGAGATGAAAAATGAATGAAATAGACCATGAATCTGGGAATAGCAATGCTTACCAAATCCACAAATAAATGTATTGTAATATTTTTAAGTATGCAAATATAATGAGAACTCAAAGAACCCCACCTCCAATCCAAATAAGAAGGCAGTCAGATAGGCAGGCTTATATAAGTGCTTTGGAAAATATAAGTTAGGATCCTTAATGAGTTACAAAATCAATGTCATATATCAGACACAGCTTTGATGGAACACAAGAGAACAAAACAAAATTTAAAAATACAAAAGCATAAAATAAGAAAGAAAAGATAAAATCAGCATATTATTCAAGGCAAGGGTTCTGTGTCAAGAATCCTTTTCAGATATACACATAGGGAAAGAATCATAAAATGCATTTTTTCTGGTGGTTATCTACCTAATGTTTTGATAACCTTCTGCCTTCTACAACATGAGTGCAAAACAATTTGCATAACACCAATAAGGCGATGTTCTGCTGTAGAAATTTTGTAAATGGTGACCTTTCTACCAGTACAAATGACAAAGCACATCACAAATAAAATCCTGCAGTCAGAATAATCAATATGAAGTGATGATGTGAGGAAAAGGGGGGATTAGGCAAGAGCAGTGGGAGTGGTTGGCAGTGATAAAGAGCCACTTCAATTGAACAAAGAAAAATGCAGCTATTAGATTAGCTACTGTCCACAACTAGGGGTTTCTTCTCCACTTCCATATCCCATACACTCTTTTTTCAAATGTGTGAGTTCTTGGACAATACCAATTTTGACATTTCCCATAATATAGAAAGGCTCAAAAATCATTACAATCAACAATCATTACAATCAACTGTGTGAAATGGCTGGAAGATGCTTAAATGCCTTTAGTGCCAGTTTCTCACTCATTGAAGCAGACCTCAAGACCATCTCTAGCTGCTGATTAAGCCATTACTTGATGCATTGTAGCTGGGACTCTGATTTACTAGAAAAATGGGTAAAAGGAAAAAAGGAAGAAGTTATATGTTTTAATATGAACCAAAATGTTTTGGTCCATCTTTCTATATTCTGTGACTTTATACCACCAATATTTGCTTCTGATTACGCCAACAAGATATGTTGTGGATTCAACACAACAATTGCAAGCGAGTAAATTTGAGAAGGTTTCCCACACATGGGTATGACTTAAATACATCTTATGAAAACAAGTCATAAGCTAATCTCAAGGAAGTTATGGAGAGACTGTGCCATTTAATGGAAGTAGCCATAAGTTGTGACTCAGTGTATCTGGGACTCTCAGCCAGCCATGAAATAGTGTATAAATGGACACATTCTTCATTCAACTATGGGTTTCAAGCCTCTACAAAATGACTAAAGAGTAATGGAATAAATAAATATATTAAACATGCTTTTGATTATAAAACTATAATTTCTTAACAAATATAAAAATGAACACTATGTGTTTCTTTCAATATCCTACTCTTCTTTTGACTTGGGATGGGACCTCATGACTAGTTCTAAGCCAATGGGTTATAAGCAGAAAAAAGGTCCTTTCTTTCTAGGCTTAGGTACCTAAAGACAGGTTTGATTTAGAATTGACAGATTTAGCAAATGAAAATAGAAGACAAAAGCCAAATTTGAATTTTATATAAACAACAAACAGTTTTAAACTAAGTATGCGCTATGCAATATTTGGAGCCAAACAATTATTCCTGGTTAACCTGAAATTTAAATTTGACTGGTCATTCTGCTTTATCTGAAAATCAACCTACTTTGAAATTTCAAAACTTTTCCTCCTTTGTTACAACTACCTGAGAAGATGCTTGTTGAGCGGGTAGCATCACTAGTTGTAGGAAGATGGGATGCCAGTAATGCCAGGTGGAAAATAGCAGCCTTGGGGAGTCCCATCAATCAGCATCAGAATTAATTCTCAAGGAAAAAAAATAAGAATTTATTAGGTCAAATTCTTGCGATTGTAAGGTACATTTGGTGTTGCAATATAGCCCAACATTGCTCTAACCAATTCTGCCAGCCTCTCATTGTGTGATGGGCAAAACAGCATTTGACTTAAGAAATAGAAATTATCTAAGTTCAAAAGACATTTGAAAATGGTCTACCTAAACTATAGTGCTCACGTGTCCATGTATATCTCTGCGTTAGATGGCATGGATCATCCTTGTCTGAGGAGAATAGAGAGATTAAGAGGAAACTTCTCTTTTCTCTTATTCCTCTAATTGAGGTAATTGCTATTAGTGATTTAAAAGGGAATACACTAGCCTGATGCCTGCATGAAGGGAGGCTGTTTTCTCCCAGAGAATTCTCTGCTCCAATAAAGGGACCTGTCACTCAAAGCAATTCAAGTTGGTTCTCCCTGTCTTTCCCTGGGGGAGAGAAAGCCATAGAATGTACCAGTTTATTAAGTGAAAGTTTCATATTTTAGTCTACCCTGTCCATGTAGAATGGAGTTGGAAAACTCTAATGCCTTTGGAGTAGAATGGAAGTAATGTAAATGAGCAACCCAGGAGTTTAAGACAGTAGAAAAAGTGGACTGCGGGAGCCATGCGCAGAGCAAAGGCAGCCACGTGTCTCCACTCCAACCTGTGGGGGAGTGGGAGTGGAACCAGAGATTTCATTATTCAATGAAAGCCAGAAGTTCAAAGGTCATATGTTAAATCATCTAATTTCATAGGATGAGAATTATTGTCTTGTTTGTTTAAGCACTGACTCATTTTTCAACAACTACATACTATGCCCATAGGTTCCTGCAGACTAGGCCTCTTATTAGTAGTTGCCTGTTAAAAACTACAATAATTCCAAGAAAACAATGTGATTCGAGAGAGGAAGAAAAATAGAAAATCAAATCTATTTGTGACACTATGAAGGAACCATTCTTTAAATACATACCTTTAAAGAGTTGTACTAAGAGTAGAAAACTACGTTCTATTTCTTCCATAGCTGGAGATATTTAGGGATGCACTTCTTGGGTAGACTCTGCTCACGTAATTCCACTTGAAGGAACCACTACGGACACTCATGAAGAAAAAAAACAAAAACTGATTCTAATAGAAGAAAACATTGATCAAGCTTGACTCAACATTCCACTTAAGACCAAGAGGAGTTTGGGGTCATGGCAGTGCACGCCTACAGCCCCAGCTACTTGACAAGCTGAGGTGTGAGGATCGCTTAGAGTTTGAGGCTAGCCTGGGCAAAATAGTGAGACTGGGTCTTTCTAAAACAAACAAAAAAAAGATTAAGAAGATTCCTCTTTACCTCCAACTTCTCGCCTCAGACTTCACTCCAGCCACACTGACCTACTTGAGTGTGACTTAAACACGAAAAGGACGCTAATCTAGGCATTCAGGGCTTTTGCATTTGCTCTTCTCTCTGCTTTGGAACTGCCCTTCCCAGATATCAAACATGTGGGCTTCCGTACTACCCTTCAAGCCTTCACCAGAGGATGGCCAAAGCCACCATGTCAATAGGGTCTTCTGTGGCCACACTAGACTTTTAACCAGCCTCTCCCTTCCCACAGACCTCCAGCCATGTTCCCTGATCCTCTGGCACTAATTCTCTAACACTTGTTTTAGAGCCATAATGACAGGTTTTTCTTAAATCTTTATCTTTTCTCTTTTATTCCATCTCTTTTCCCTTTGCCAGAGACACTAGTTTCTGGTTGGTATCCTTAACTTATTTTCCAGCAATGCTATTGATTATTTTCTTTTCTGCTATTATTTTTTTTAAAGTCCAAGTACACACTTATTGACTTTACATGTTGCTTCTCTAAAAATAGCATTCTACACTACTTCAAGAATACAGTACCTTATTTCTCTAAGAATAATAGTTGTAGAGACTGTATTTTAAGGTTTTAATATTTTCTTTAGCTGTTGCACTTGTGTTTTTCCTGGAAATTCTAATCTGTTTATTTGTTTATCCATCTGTTGGTCTCAGTGTTTTATGTGAGAGGTCTCCTGCAAATACCTGCCTGCACTTGACATCTGCTCGTGTTTACACTTGAGACTCTGGAAAGCATGTTTGGATTCTCTGCTTTCCCAGACTGCAATTGTCACTTTGTAGCTTAATTTTATGGAGTCTGGCTAGACAGTTTCATTCTAGACACCTCGCTTGTTGGGACCATTAGTTTCTCACAGAAGAAGCCTCCAATTTCCCGCTTGGGAGGTGTGAGCCCAGTTTCCAGGTCCTTAGCTAACATCGTAACATCGGGAAGCAGGTGGGCAGGGTCTCGCCCTTCAGCAGGCGGCTTTTCTTTCTTCCTCTTGGCTTCAGTTTCACTCGCCCAGGCTTCTGCTGTGCTGAGATGAGATGGTAATGTTGCCAGAAGTTCGGCTCTTATCTCTGGAAGCTGCATCTGCTTGAGGAAAAAGAAAGAGAAGTTTATAACCTTTCTGGCAAAGGAAGAAAAGGTTAGACATTGATCTTGAAATGCAAATTCCTGCTTCTGAACAGAATCACAGAGCTTTTAAAGGTTCTGATCCCACAACTCCATCTTGGGACAAGACAGTCTCATGACCTCTGAAACAGTTGTGTGACCTCCACCTAGATGAATCCCACCTCTGGGTCAGAAGGTCCCTTCACCAGAAGATTGCCTTGAGTTTGTTCTTGACCCAAAGAACAAGAGACCTTCCTCATCCCTCTAGATCCAGCCTGAGGCAGGAAAGCAGATTTCAGTTCTCAAAAGTTGGGGAGACAAGAAGTATTTTTGCCATTTCTTTATTCATGCCATTCCCTTTGCAACAGTAAGTCAAGGCAGTTTTCCAATTGCAGAAAAAGTGGAAGCAGAGACAGAGAGTTCTGGTTGCTTTCATCCCATCCTGATGTTATACAGGGGGCTTTAACAAGCTTGCGGAAGTTTCATTTCTCAACACAAGCTCCATCAAGCTCGAGACAGTTTTGTAAGGGATGATGCCAGCCGTTGGTCCATCCCCAGAGAAACGAGTGTCTCTGAAACGCAATCACTTCAGTGCAGTCTTCTTAAAATTAGAAACTGAAAAAAAAAAAAAAAAAAGAATGCCCTTTGTAGATTTTTAGAAGATTAGGAAAGAAAAAGTCAGAAGAAGCCAAATAAAGACTATAAGGTGGCTATTTAATGATTTCCCATCAAAACTCTCACAAAACTGCCTTTGTCCGATGAGAGAAATGAGCAGGAACATTGTGAAGAAAAAAGACTCGTTGGTGAAGCTTTCCCGCGAATTTTTCTGCTAAAGCTTTAGCTCGCTTTCTGAAAACACTGTTTTCATGAAAACAAACAGGTGTTCTCATTCTCTGGCCCTTCAGAAAGTTAACAAGCTAAATCCAGAGCATCCCCCGTAAAATGTTACCATGACCTGCTCTCTTGCCTGGTCCACTTTTGCTGTGACTGGACCACTTCCAGCTCGTGGTAGCCATTGATCTGATTGGGTTTTGTCTTCAGGATCATACTGGTAAAGTCTCGTTTCTTCTCCAATAACAATTCTATGAAGGAATGCTTGTTTAAAGTTACCATTGAAAACTCTGCTTTTGTCTGTTTTAGCACTCCCCCCCTTGAGTGGAAAGCTTTCTCAACTTCAGTTTTTCAGTCAAAACTGTGTAAATTAAACCCATTGAGGGTTCTATGGTGTTGGCTATTGTTTCTGCTAATTGTCAGTCCTCTTCGATTGGAGCACGAGCAAGATTAATTTTTTTCTTGCAAATTGATGTGGTTGATCTGCCCCTATGGTCTTCTTCTTCAACATCATCTCATCCCTTCTTAAAATGAGAAATCTATTTGTAAACTGTCAATTGCTTTAGGGAATTGTCTCTATAAACTTTTCATAAAACATCAATTATTTCACTAGTCTCCCGCCTAAGTTTTCCCATAGGTTTGATGTTTGTTCTGGCTTCAGCTTTAGGATTTGTGATAGGACTCTTTCCAAACTGATATCTTACCCTTCTTAGTACCTCAATCTACAGTGTCTAAAGTTGCCCATCAGGTAACCTATTATACATAGGGAAAATGGGAAGTTGTATGTAAATATACACTTATTTACAAATATTCATTACAAAATTGTACAAAATGCTTACAAAATACATTATAGGTATTGTCCACCTGATTGTAAAATCTTGTCATAAATGTTTTGTAAATGAAGGTACATTTAGCTATAATTTTTCCTTTTCCCTATGTACGGCAACTTTGGAGCACCATATAGATCCTATTCAGACACATTATAATATGTTAGTTTATTTTAGTGTACAAAAATTCTGACATCCACGATATACCAAGAGTCTCAGTCCTAGAACCATCTAGGGTTTGCATCATAAACCTGCTTGATTCTTGGCTTTCTCTGTAGCTGACTTATGTCTCCATTTTCCATGTTCTATCAAACCAGTTTCTATTCATCTCTCTTAATTATAATTTTTCTCCTTCATAAGTTTTTTGTCCTTATGAGTTTATTTTGTTATTTTTTTAAAAAATCTTTCCCCTTTTCCATTGTAATTTTAGAAAACTTAGACTTGAACCTGGACCCATGAAACTTCACAGCCCATTCACTCTACCCAGCAATTTACCTGATAACAGAATGAAATAATAACCATAGAATATGGTTTCGATATATCAGAAGTGTTCCAATGCATCAGTTCCAGAGTTGCATCAGTATGAGATGCTATTAGACATTTGAGGGACATTATTTCTAGGGAATAGTGGCAGAATGTGATCTTTTTGGTTCTTCCTACAGGACTCGCCCATTAGAAAGGACAGGAGAGCAAGCACTGAAGGTTGCAATAGGGTATTTGGTCGGAGTTAGTCCTGGCAAATATAGAGACATACAGGAAACAGAGAACCTGGGGATTAATCTCCTTGGAATGTTGAAAAAAACTTCAGAGAGTGCATGAGACTCACAGTGTGAAGAAAGAAGTGAACAGGTATGTGGGAGACACGAGGTCTGAAACAGATGTTGTCTTATGAATAACTTCTCCTTCCCCTGAGGTCGGAGTGGGCGGGAGGGGACTGGGTGGGGTGAAAGGGGCAGCCTGTCATATGGTTGGCAGCTTTAAGCTCACACATTTCTCTCACGCAGCAAGTATGTTGACACTGTGAAGCAAATGACATTAAGTTCCAAGTGTTGAATGCGATTTTATTTCAATAGAAATATATTTTGTGTCTTAACTTGTATATAAAAATCTTTAAAAGGTACTGTTGCTCAGAATGTTGAAGAAAAGACAGAAATGATTTAAAGAAAACACACTATGAAAAATAGTGTTTGTGATATGCAGATATGGCAAAATGCTTAAAGGTAACCCATGAATAGACAAACTATGAAAAACATTTGAGTTTCTAACCCGCTACCTGTCTCCGTGGGTATATTTGGGCTTCATGCACCTTTAATTTCCACTTGTTTTCAAGAGCGTTTTGAGAGGGCAAAATTTTCAAAGTCAAAGAATCCATTCCCAATGCTAACATCAGTTTCTTGTATGTTTTAAAGAAGGATTTTCCCCTACCTTAGAATAAGAAACGTAAAGCTATATACAATTCATTAGCACCAGGGATCTTAGCAAAATTGGTTTGCTGTAAGCATTGTTGAAACAGATTGGTTATATCACCCATGTCTAATAATACCAAGGAGAGCAAAAGTATGACAGGTGTCCAACTTGGCAGTACTTTCCCCCGGTGAGACTACTTAGTTTTTAGCAACCAAAAAATAAAGTTTCATCAACTATACAAACAAAAAATGATTTGTAGCACCTAATTTCCAGACATTACTTTTCTTCCTTCTGAGGAGACAGCAAGCCAAAACTCTTACCTGTAGAAAAAGCATTACAAGAAAATGTTTCAAAGCATACTTCCTAGTCACTAACTCCTATACATTCGAGAATATTCCTATTTTCTTAAATGGTAATGGATAATAATATTAGGACATGTGCTCTCCAATCTGTGTCAAGCAGAGATTAAGTCTTTGACCTTTGCCTGATTTTAGGTGAAAAAATGTATGTTCTTAAAGATACCATTATTGTACTAATTAAATGGTGGAGCTAAGGTAATTACCACAGCTAATAAATATGTTTTTTATTGTAGTTGTTCCTTTTAAAAATGGCTAACTTTAGAAATGGACATTCTGTTAACAGGGGTATAGTACAGATCATTGATTTTGAGGTCATTCTATAGATAGAAACTAATGTCTAATTATTTAGCTGTTTATTCCATAAATGATACTTCCTTAAGCTTTAGATTACTTATCTGTAGAATGAAATAATAATAGAACCCAACTAAAAAGATATGTGTATATATTACATGATATATTAAGTATTTGGAAAAGCAACTGGCACATTGAAGATTAAAGGCAGCTTTATTGCATTGATCTTATGCAAACACATTCCAAGGTCAATGTGTAGTTAAAATCTAGAAATGTCAGATTTTCTCACATAGCAATACTTTTATTAATGGCATTCATTAAATATCTTCATTTTTCTCTGTTTTTGCCCTATTTCATTTTCTATTATCTTCTCTGAAGACCCTGTAGTTGCTTGCATTGTTGTCCTGCATAATGGAGGATGTTGGCGGCCTAGGTTTTTGTTGTATTTCATTTTCAAAGATGTGTTCTCAGACTTTAGATGTAGAATTGCATCTCTTTTTTTTGTATTGTCAACTTTTTAAAAAGCTTGATTCACTTAGCTGTGCATGGGTATATCATTAAAACGAGGCGCTCACAATCCACTTGGGAGAACAAATAAAATCTTCTAGCCTCTGCTGATGCCCAATCAATAGAAACCTGACTGCTTGAGATTTTACTAACGTTATAGCTACCTCTGCAGTATAAATGGAGAGTGGAACAATCAGGAATCCTGGAGGTATTTACAAACTTTGCTGAAGGGATTTTGGATTCAGAATGAAAGATCAACTTGAGTGTTTTCATCGTGCTGCATCTGCTGGAGGTAAATTATCAACCCGAATTCCCTCAAGACATCAGATGTGATTGCCTTGATTTGGTCTTAAATTAATAGGTGCTAAAATGTATCTAATCTCTGTTTCTGAGCAGTACTTCTAAGGGGATATGAAGGGATGAACTTTCCTAATTTGCAGTTGGTATTGCAAACTTCTCAGTATATTTTTTTGACTGTCTTATTTAACAAAATAGGTGAATCAAAAAACAATGCTGTATTAGTTTCCTAGGGCTAACATGCCAAAAATCTAGTGGTTTAAACAACAAATATTTATTGTTTTGCAATTCTAGAGGCAAAAGTTGGAGATAAATGTGTTCAAAGGGCCATGCTCCCTTTGAAGATGCTAGGGAAGGGTCTATTTCAAAACTCTCTTCTAATTTCTGCTAGTTCCTTAGCTTGTGCAAGCATGGCTAATCTTCACTGCATTTTCCCTCTATTTGAGAGTCTTTTTGTATCCAAATACTCCCTTTTTGTAAGGTCACCACTTATAATGAATTGGAGGCCCATCATAACCCTCTAACACTTCAATTTAACTAATCTCATCTACAGAAACCCACTTCTAAGTAAGTTCACATTCTGAAATACTGGGGATTAGGCCTGTTCAACATATGAATTTTGAGGAGTACATAATTCAGCGCATAACACAATTGGAGATATAAGTTTATTTATGAATTAGTTGCTTTATTATAAGTCCTAGTCTTTAATAAGAGCTTCCATTTTATAGATTAATCCCTGGTAGATGAATTTATATTGTAGGACTCCCAAGGCTTTCAGAGGGTGCTGAATGCTGTATATTATGATATACTGTACAAGTAGGAACAGCAAATACCTTTTCAGCAGAGAGGCTGAGGTTTATAGTATATAATATCTAAGCCATCCCAAAATACACAAAGCATTAGGGTTCTTACAGCACTGATTCACAAAACAATGAAATATCTGAGTACTCATAAAAAGACTAGATAGATTCATTTCATGAATGAAGACCAAAATGAGAGGTAAAATTGTAAAAATGTTAATGCCAATTCAGATAAAGTAATCATCAATTGCTAATAATCCAATCCATATTTTTAAAAACAGAGCTTGTCATAAATTTTCATTTGGCCACTCTAAATTTGTTAAATGTTAAAGAGATAGGTTCTCACCCTTCACACAAACATATATAATTTGGTGAAGAGCATGGGTGACATATTTTTGGCATGTATTTTACCTGCAGCAACAGAGCTCTATTTGCAAGGATAGTCATGTAAGAAACAAAGGTGTTTGACTGAACTACATTTTAATATAGACTGTGTTTACTGCAAATTAAGTTTATGCCTAACAGAGTGCTTAGCACGTATTTTCTGCCAAAAAAAGTCTTTGCTGAAAGCATAAGAATGATTTACCAAGAAATCCATATTTACCTTTATCATAACTTTTTTTTCCTATTAGCCTTCATTTACTAAGGGACAAAATTTGAACTGGAAACTAAGAAAAGAGAATAGAGCACAAAGAGAAAGACTGAAGACAGAGGGTAGGAATTAAAAAGGAGGGAAGCCGAGACAGGACCTAAGAAGGAATTCAGAAGAGATTGATTTCCGCTCTCTTCATTGTACCACATAGCTCCTCGAAAGGTCTCTACTTTTAAAGTACTCTGATACCCTCAGACAGGTCTTGGGATTAGAAATGCTTTCAAAATTTACCATACTCGTTAATGTAAAATAAATGATTTGTTGAAAAGGGAATCATTGCAAGAGGCTGAGTCACGACAAGAAGGCTTAAATCCCATTGGTTTATTTTGATTGCATTTGCAAGTATCTGATGAAAATGTGCAAATCAGCCCGTCTCTGTGCTTTAGGCTTCCTGTTGATTGTGCGACAGAGTTGCCAGGCACAGAACACATTTGTTTTACAGCACTGCATGATGAACTCACAGTGTTTTACCTCCAGGACTGAAAGTCCTTAATTTGTTCTTTGAGGAACAGTCTGTTTTCATCAAGAGACACGCTTTCGTTGATCAAGCAAAGCTACTGAGACTGACATTAAAGAGAAAGAATCTGGGGATCAGGGTTAGCAGGGAAGTATCTGCCTAGTGCCCATGAACACATAGCAGTTCTTATTTTCCAACTAAACACCTTTATTAATTTTTAAATGAAGTTTCTGGAATATGCCTGCATCTAGCACAATAGCAATCTCCAGGGCCAAGAAAAATGAAACAAAAGCAAAGAAAAGAAAATGCTAAGTGAATTTGTAACATGTGTTTTGTGCTGTAATATTAGTGTCAAGGAATATATAACGCATTTAAAGTATGCTTTTGGTAAAATATTACTGTCTAGCTAAGAATCTATCATAATTTTTCTAAATCTAGTTTAAATATGGAGTGAAGAGAGAAAAATATAGGTTAGGCTTTGCTTTTCTAATCGGAATGAGGATTTTTCTTGGGAAATACCTAGATGTATTCCTTCACTATACAGTAGAACCTTCCTAAATGACCACATCCCTAGGCTGACCACCTCCTTACACTGTCCTCATTTTCATAGGCCAGACTTGCAGCACATGTACAGTACAGCGGGCCTACTTCCCATGTTGATCACCTCAGTGTACTGACCAGTATGTTACATTCCCTTGGGTGGCAACTTTCAGAGGTTCTACTGTATATTTATTACTTATCCACTACATGGCAGCCACCAGCCTCAGCCCTGCCACCTGCAGACACTAGACATATGGGACAGAAATGACACTCTCCCTCCCCATATGGAGCCTATATTCTAGTCTGAGCCCATCTTAACAAACTACAAGGGTGAAAATGAGGTTCTCCGGTCTTGGGTGAAAAACAACAACAACAACAAAAAATGAACAAAAGAGATTCCTAATGCGCTTGCTCAGCATAGGAAAGGGACAGGAGTTTAGAGACAGGGTGAGCCAGAAAGCAAGCAGGCGTTAGGGGGTTCAGAGGGAAGAGAGGACCGAGAATGTGGTGAAAGCTTAAGCATAAGGTGATGATATAACTAAAAACACTGAAAAGTCAGTTTGTCTACTAAACGTCCAATTTAAAAATATTTGTCAACCAGTGTTCTGTGTAAAGATCTTTACCATGATATGAGAGCGACCAGAGCAATTCACTGCGGAGCAGAATCAGCCACCAGACATAGGTGTAGGACGAACATTTGAGCAGACGCTAGAAACGAGAGCACAGGTGTCCTGTGGACACTAGCTTCGGGGAAACTCAGACCCCTCGGCTAGCTCAGAATTTAGATTGAAACCTGAGCTGGTTCTAAAGGATGCTGTGGGGCCCTGAGTGAGGCCATGTCAGGCCTCTTTCTCTCCCTTCTCTGTCTTTTTTTCTCCTCTCTCTCCCTATTTTTATTTATTTTGCATACACATATAATCAAATTTAATTGAGAATTTAAATTCGAATTCTCAATGCAGAAGCCAAGCATTTCTATTCAGTTTTTGTATTACAAAATTGATTGCGCCTGGCCTTACCTGATCTCACAGAACTTCAGCGTTCCCATCTGTGCAGTCGGGGCCTGCTCTTTCTACTCTGCAGAGCAGTTCTAAAAACCAAATTAAACAATACGCATTAAAGTAATTTGTAGATTGCCACCTGCTAAGCAAGTAATGATGGTAATAACTTTGCATTTGTACAACTGTAACCTCTTCATAAAGCTCTTTCTCATATATTATCTTCTTTTCTATTCCCAGTTCCTCTGTAAAATAGACCATTATTGGTCACTGGAAAGACAATAAAACAAAGCTCTGAAAAGCAAAACAAGTATCCCAAAGTCACACAGCGAATCAGTGGCAGGGGGGCCCGTGCCCACTTCAAGAGCTGCTCTTTTCTACAATATACATTTCCTTTTAGTTATTTAAAAAGAAATCAGATACTCTTCAGTAACCTCAGCTCCACCTATCTTTCCTCTGGTCAGAGCAAGCCAGGTCTGTACAATGACCTCGTGCCAGAGATCCTGAACTGTGTAATCTTCCTATTTAGTTAAAAACAAATATCCAGTAGTATTGAGAAGATAAACGAAGAAAAGGAAGGAAACGAGAGAAAACATTGAAGTTGAAAACAGAGCTCCTACCATGCTGGGTAATTGCTTTGCATAAGTTCTTTTTTTTTTTAAAGCAGAAATTATAGATCCATAATATGCTAATGAGCATTCACACTCACAGCGTGCACAGCTTCCATTCGCTCTGAGTAGGCTGCCAAATGATATCATACCTAGTTTCAGGCAATCACAGATTAAATAATACTTTATTCTGATGATTAGCTTACTTTCAAATACACACACATATACACACTATGCATCCCACTGTCATAAGCTAATATTTTAAATTATAATAAAACATATATAATCAGAGAGGAAAAAGGAATCTTTAGAGCAAATTGTGAATCCGATCAAGAAATTAAATATTTTAAAGGTTAAACAAATCAAAAATAAATTATAAATCTGACAGAAACCTCATTCTCATCCAAGTTCACTGTCAATCACAATTCTGAGAAATATCAATGCCTGGGAGATAACACATGAATTTAAAAAAATGTAGTGATATAAAGCCGAGACAGTCTCTGAACACGTTCCCTAGACCCGTGCATCTTATTTTCTCCTTGAGTGCGGGTGTGTTTGGCACATACTCTGTACGTGACTAGACCACCCAGTCCAGCCCCAACTCCCCACGTGGTATTTCAGGTCTGAGCACATCAGATTTAATCTACTAATTTCTTTTCCATGTCATTCTGCCAACTGATGGGGTCAGTGGGTAGCAGATCATGTCTATCACTCTGTTCTCTTTTTGGTGTGCAACTGCAACATGGCACAGCCATGCTTTGCCCAACGCGGCCATCCTTTCATTCTCCCCCTTTCTTTAAAACTAAATCGGCATTGGCTAATTATCATATCTTGATTCTGCAGGGTCCGTGCCTTTTCTAAAGATGAAATCTAGTCTACTCTCATACCGATCTCCTTCTGAAGAATTCTTATTAGGCGAGTCTGAGGCAATACTATCTCAGTTCCAGATTCATTCTTGTATTGATTTCTCCAATTTCATATTTATGTGTTTGTGTATGTACAGGTGAATTCATAGATGGGCCTTAGTTTGAGTTCCTCCAGAAGACAACCCCAAAATAAGGATTTGAGTGCAAATAGTTTGTTTGGGATTTTATCCCAGGGAACACTGGTAAAGGGGAATAAATAAAAATTATATTAATTTCTCCTCTAATTCCAGACTACTGTGCAAAGGGGCAGACTTGGCTCCAGCTATCAAAAAAGCTGCTGGGCAAAGAGATGCAAAGTCTGGCAGTCAGAAGTCTGAACTCCATGCATGACATGGTAAGGCCCTGAGGGATATGGCAGGGAACTAGCAGTTTCTGCTACAGGATGACTATGACCCAAATGAGATAATAATAGAATCTATGTTGTCAAAATGCTGTTTAGATAAAATGGACATGTACATACAAAACACACAGGGTCTCATGTGCGGTAAGTACTCAGTAGGCTTTATAATATTGTGCCTATTAGTGTTGTGGTTATAACAATATGTATTTTATAAGCTTATTGTGTTTTCCTTTTTATTCATTCAGTAATCAGTTATCTCTGTTCTTTTTAATGTATTCTCTGCTTTGTTCAGAAATTCAGTTAAGAACTTATAATATAGAGCATATACAAAATTAAAAATGTGAAAAATTAAAAGAGAGACCCACATTGTAATCATAAGATGGATTAACAAGACTAGAAACACATATCATCATTTATTATTACTGTTGATATTTGTCTATAAGCTACATAATAGAAATGTGCGAAGAGCATGATTAAACCAGAGCTAGTTTCTTGTTTAACTAGAGCAATGATGCCAAGAAAAAATTGGAAACCTCTACATAAATCAAGGGCCCTGGGTCTTTCGAGGGCCAAAAACAATATGGGGATAATTTTGGTTACATTTTTTATAAAAATTATATTCTATTATCAGAAACATGAAACACATTCTCAGATGATGTGTGGGGTGTGCATAGTCATATGAGATTTCTCCTGCGTCTGGAATTCCAAATAACTTTAATCTGCAGAAGAGGAATCTGTTCTCACAGATTCCTACAATCCATAGACATTCTCCATGGAGAGGTGCTCTTATAAAGATACACACAGATTTACACACAAATTTTAGAAGAAAAGAAAGACAGGTTAGAGATTCTTAAACTTTCTTGATTCCCAGCACCCTTAATGTCTAATAATATTTCTATGGCACCTAGACCAAGATTAATACCTTACAGTTCTATTTATTAAATAACTAAGCTCAAAAACCACAAAAGTGCTTATGCTCAAACAATGTAGTAACCAGTGAAAAATAAAACGATATACAAAAAATTTAAATAACATCTAATCTTTCATTAATTTCTTAAATACTACTTATAACAGGATGTGTTTCCTGTGGGTCTCTGCATGCCCATCTTACTTTCAGCTGCCAACACTTGCAGAGAAGTATCTCTGACCTCTGGAGCCCGTGTTTTTCACCTGCACAGCAGGTGAGGAGCGCCAAAGAAATAATGCCCTCTAGGAGTGCACCCAAGTAACCACCAGTAAGAATTGTGTGTGCTATGGTTAGAAAGTATGTGTTCCCCTAGAGTTTATATGTTGAAGTCCTAACCCCCAAGGTGATAGCATAAGGTGAAGGGGCCTTTGAGGGGTGATCAGGTCATAAATGCAGAGCCCTTATCAATGGGATTAGTGCCCTGGAAAAGAAACGCCAAAGAAAACTGCTGCCCATTCTGCCATATGAGGCTGCAGTAAAAAGGGGCCATCTATGAACCAGGAAGTGGGCCCGCCAAATCATCTTGTACCTTGCCTTTTTCCATTTCCGCCTCCAGCACTGTAAGAAATAATTTCTGTAGTTTATGAGCCACCCATGTGATGCTATTTTCTAATAGCAGCCTGAACAGCCTGAGACAATGCATACGTATTCCAGCTGCCTTCCCTGCATGGTGACATAACTCTGGTGTCTCTCTCGCAGAGGTCCCCACAGCAGGAGCCTGTTTGACAGTGTTCTCTCTCTCGGCTGCATCCCCCCTTCCTGTGTAAGTCTCCTACTCCCCTACTTGGCTTTTCTGGAATCACCTCCTAATCAACATACCACCATACTTAATCTCCATCTCAGGATCTTCTACTGGAGGAGATTAAACTAAGACGAATGAATTAATGATTTACCAGCCATTCACCATGTTCTAGCAATCTCTCCTTTTATCACTTCTTTCCCTTGCTTTTTACTCCAGTGCCAACCAGAAGTACAATGTATATGTATTATGATTGGCCCCGAGATATAATCACTGTATTCTCACAGTGCGCAACCACATATTATCATTCAACTGAAATGCATCAAGCCTCCATTTTTACATACTGTGTTCAATGCTGAGAATTCCAATGTGAATAAACATAAATAAAGTATATGTTCCCTGCTTTCAACAACTCATACTCCCCTAGGAGAAAGACTTATGAGCTAAGACTAATGGTATATAGTAAATAGTTAAAAGCTCTCAATAAATAGTTTCTGAATATTCAAATGAATTAGCATCCTTCCTGTCCCCATAACTATCTTTATTTTTTTCCTGTGTCCTTCTCTCTTTATATAGCATTATTAGAATATCGTGAAAGCAATGGGTAAAGGTCATAAGTCTTATGTTAAGGCAATCATCCTTTGTCATCTTTGCAATAAAAGTAAGGACTATGTGGTCCATTTGTTTAGCATAATGTGTTATGAAACCAAGATTACAAGTCTCACCTTGGTCAGACATATAGAAAAGAGAACACGAAAAGAATTAACACAAATCCATCACCACTGCTAAGAAAATAGCTTAACATTGGCATTCCGCTTGTAGTGGGATAATAGTATCACACTTATTAATAAAGGAAATTGATTCATGAAAGGAATGATGTGGAAATCTTCCTTTTTTCTAACGTACCTCCACTCATTGATAATAAAGACCCCTAGGGAAAGTCCTTTTCAGTAATCAGGGATCAGGAAAGTACTATCTATGTCCACATGTGTTAAAGTGAGTGGTCACTTGCCATGTTAGCTGTGACTATGTAAAATTAAGTTAAATAACTAGATAGGTAGAAAGATAGAGAGACATAAAGATAAATTGAAGTACATAACGAGTTTATAATATCTTGCCCACCATGGACAATAAAAAATAAAATAAGAATTACTTTAAATCAATTAGGAACCATTTCCAATTTGGCTATATTTTCCTCAAAGGTTTATGGTAGGTCTAGTCCGGGGAATAGAAGAAATAAAACTCTGTTGTAAAACATAATGTTACAAGGTTAGTAATGACAGGACCATGATTGCAACTAGTGATTATAAGTTAAAGACATTAGATACGTGCAGCCAGGAAAATAGAGATAGACAAAGTGACTGCCACTGTGTGGGGGTGTGTCGTATTTCCCTTATAGATTAGTACTCAAAATTCAGATAGAACCTATAATGGATGCCCTTGGTATTATGTGTTTGGAGGGGAGGAAATTTAAAACTCAACTAGGGGTGCCTAGAATCATTGAGAAGGAGAGATGGTGCTTCCATGATTGTGGTTACCATGTAGCGACGGTGCCCTCTCCAAACAAGTGACACGGGTAACAGGGAACTCAGCATGGCTCTCCCATTTCTCCTATCTTCATCAAGAAAACTGAGTAACCTACACCCATGCACATGTTTACACACACACATATACACTCAAATACACATACCCATGCACACACACACAAAAAAAGGTGAGAACATTTTCAATGTCTATACATAGCCAGGCATGATACCTATGCCTCTGATAGTTTCCAAAGCCAGCCTTTGGTTAAATATAAGAAAGTGATGAATGAAGATGAAGTTTGTACTACAATATATTGGATAGGTGTCATTGCCATAGACAAAAACCATGGGAATCAATGTAGAAATGAACATTTTTAATTTTTTCTTCATTATCTGTAATAATATTTTAGAAAGTGGTAAAATAGTAATCATGCCATTCATGCATTTTTTTAGAGTCGATATACCAAAACTCATAAATACTGCACATTTTGTATTTTGTACTATCTTCTGATAGAATTTCTAAAAGAAAAGTTTAGGGTTTTATATGTTTGTATAATTTTGAGGATTTTAATTGTGTTGAGGTGAGGAGAAATAAATAATGGGTTTTTAAGATCCTCCTAGTTTGAACTAAAAAAAGTAGTCTGAATTAATGACTATGTTGAAGTCATTGCTATCTTTTTCCTTCCTAAGTATGTTCAGTATTTCACACTAGGCTAATAAAACATTGCTAGAAGCATTCATTAAAGAAACTACTTTACCAAATAAAATGTAAATAAGAATGAGTCACAATTTGTAGTGTATCAATTGTTTTAAGGCAATATTTCAAAGTACAATTTACATAAACGAATTAAAGACAACCCCAACAACTTGTTTATATGATAAAATCAAGCCACGGGCTCCTTTAACTAGAGAACTAATAGTCCAAAAGTTTGTAGACATTTACAGAGCAAATCTAATACAAATCGTTCATTGCAATAAATACCACACATTCATGATTCTGATAATATACCTATTTTATCTATATTGGCCAGATAAAAGAAGTATTGGCAGTTCTCTACACAAAACTATACACATACTACTTCCCTTTGTTAATATTTAGCACAGAAGAAATAAATGCCTTATGTACAATTTTGTTCCAACTGTCTAGGGCCTATAAGGATATTATAAGGGTGAAAAGAAGTTCTTGAAAAAAAAAAAAAACCTGCTAATCCAAACTAATGAACCCTCTGGAAATGAAACAATATAACAACAAAAATAGCCTTTTTGCCTTTGAGGGAATCATTTTAAATATATTTTGTTTTTAAGATATAAAAATTATGACATCAGAGCGGGGGGGAAAAGCCTGGTGCAGTTATAACAATGGTCAAATGCTGATGAATCAATTTGCGGCGGGTTAGAGATGAGGATGGAATTAGGACAGAGCCTTTAACACCATGATTCTACTAATCAAACTAGGAGACCAGACAGCAGGCAAATGCCAAGAAACAAGGACCTGATGTCTGCCCTTTCCGGGACATTTGTGTTAAAAAGAGCAAGGCAGTTTTTAAAATTTGGGAGACAACAGTACCTACTCAAAGACAAAAAAGCATGTAAGGCATGTAATGAAGTATTTTTCCAGGAGAGGCGTGAATGGTAAATGCATACTGTTACTGGAAGAATTCAGGATAACTTACATCTAATGCTATAAAAGTAATTTTAAAAATCATCCACAAAAACAAGCTCTTTGTTTTAGCTTCAGTGAACTTCTGTTCCTTACTTTTCAGTTTGAAAAACGTCTGATTATTTTTGTCACATAATTTTTTTTAAAACCTTACATTTCCTCCCTTTTGGTCCCTTTACCGTTTTAATTTGAATTTCTGAGGATGACCTACAGCACCCAGACCAACATCAAAGACACGAGAGGTGAAATGATTCAATTCAATCTCAGAAATATTTGGAAATCAAACTTCAAATAAAATGGGCTATCCTGATTGCTTCTCTAAGAGAACTTCGTCAACTGACACTTCTGTTGGTACACAGCTAGAACAATAGTGACAGGCACAAGAGCAGTTCACATTTCTATTTTTTTTTCTCATCAGTGTCACAGAATCATCAATTAAATGTTCTGGTACAAACTATATTAAAGTGACGTTCAAGCGAACCCATTGGGTCTTGTACTGAAATGCAGAGTCTGATGAGAGTGTATTTTAAGCCTTTAAGTGTAGTCAGACATTGGCTTCTCTTCTGGGATGGTAAAGAAGAGAGTCAGGCTACATTAGTGTCAACTCTGGTAAAATTGCCAGTGACATGGGCGCTTCAATTGTTGAGAAGGGTATTGAATCTACCAATTCTTTTTAAACTCATATTTAACAAAGCTTTCTGAAAATATTACATATGGCATGTATCAACCTATGACATGTAGCCAACAACAACAGATATAAATTTAACTTGGGAAATTGGATATGAAGGGCATACTAACTCATTAATAATTTGTATTACTCAACTCTAGCAAAAATACACAAGTAATTAGGCATGACATAATCAGTGGACAGTTTTGACTACCACTGCTGTCATGATCAGTGGTGCAATGCAGGAATTTACAGTGGCGGGGGCGGGGGGGCAGGAATTGTACTTTTTGAGTTGTCAGGGAAGTGTTGGAGAGGGATATTCCACAGGATGTGACATTGAATAGAAGCTCTTTCACTAGTTACACAGGAATGAAGATAGTGGGAGCAAGATAGAGCTGTGTTACTGCTGAAAGATGTATTTTCATTGGAGAAGTCGATGGTGGTTAAAGAACGTTATTGAGGAAGTAATAATGCTGTCATCTACCAGAATTAGTTCTCATAGAGGGCAACAGCCCAGCACTGCAGAACATATAGGGAATGTATAGAAGTAACGATGACAGCCTTTTCATCAAGAAACTTAAAATGTCTGCAAACAAAAAAGCCAGGAAGAATAAATACAGATATACATAGATACTCATGAAAAATATGCTGAATATAATTGCTATTATTGTTTGGGGGGAAAGTTTAGCATTAATAATAGAAGAATTACAATAAGAGCTGGACCACATGTAAAAATTGATATTCAAAAGAAAGAAGTACATATGAGGTACAAGTAGGTATGGGCAGGAAGGATCACAGCTTTTTAGAGGAATTTTGAGTAAATAAATTGGACGAAAGCATTAAATTCTAGACTGTGAACTTTTTGATTGCCAGGTTGAAACAGACATTATACTCTGAAACATTCTGCTGCAAAATAGAACTTTCTGTGATGAGGAAAAGGCTTTATATGTGTCTGTCCAATATTGTAGACACACAAGGCTTTGGAGCACTTGAAATGTGGCCAGTGCAAGTAAGAAAGAGAATTTTAATTTTATTTAATTTTAATTAATTAAAATTTAAATTTAAGTGGCCACATGAGGCTAGTGGTATTCGTATTAAACAGCATAACTCTAGAGACTAGGGAATCATTATAGGTTTTTAGCAGAGAATGACAAGATAAAACCCATATTTTAGGCAGATTAATTTGGCAACTGTGCATAGGAAAGTTTAGGGGGAGGTGAGGAGTTCTCTTGAGATTATATTGAATTTATAAATTGATGTGGGAGAATTGACATCTTTAAATCAAGAGTCTTTCAATCACGAATATGATGTTATTACTTTGTTTACTTCCTTTTTTCGAATTTCAAATATCTCTCAATAGATTTTACAAACTTAACAGGTACATAATTCATAGTAATAAAAATATAGGAACAACCTAAATGTTCATCCAAAATATAGTGTTGTTGCAACATTGTATTGCACAAAAAATGAAAAACTATAGCTGTACACAACATGAGAAATAATATTAAATAAAGACACAAAATAGTATACATAGTATTATTCCATTCAAAAAAGATAAAATAACAGGCGAAAAAACACTGTCCTGTATTACTTATACACATAGTAAAACATACAGAAAAATAAAAAATGCTTTACTATAAAAGTCAGGATGATTTTTCCTGTACATGGAAGGAATGAAATTGCAATGGAATTATTATTACCCTAGTTGTTTCTTGATGCAAGTGGCAGTACTACAAGCATTCAATTTAACCGTTCATTAAACTATAAACACAGTAGAACCTCCATAATTGACTACCTGCCTACATTGACCACCTCCTTAAATTGACCATCTCCTTAAGTTGACCTAATTTTTATAGACTACACACGCACCACATGGACCTAGAAGTACAGTAGTTGTACAGTAGTATATCTAGTATACAGGGGTGTACCCTTGTACACTAGTAAAGGGGTCAACTAGTCCCTTATTTTGACCATCCCCATATATTGACTGGTTTGTTGCAGTTCCCTGGGTGGTCAACTTACAGAGGTTCCATTGTACGTGTTTCATGTACTTCCCACAGAGTAAATAAATTTAAGGCAAAGAAAAAAGAAAAGTGAAATCATTAAAATGAAGTTGAGACAATAATGCAGTGCCAAAACATAACCACAAATCCTTTCTACATCTGCTCATTCAATCTCCTGCCCCGCCCCCCCTTGAATCTAGGCTTTGTAACTTACTTTGGCTATTGGACCACCAACAAATGTGATAGATGCACAGAGCTTTCATATTGGGATTCACCTTTTCTTGCTGCTTTGGGGACCCAGCTGCCATTTGCAAAGGCTCAGATCTACAAGATGCTGGAGATACATGGGTTGGTGCTTCTCAGCCAAACATCAGACATATGATTGAAGCCATCTGGGACCAACCAGTCCCTGTTGTCCACTTGCTAACTGAACCTGCATTAGGGAGCCAAGGTCAGGAAAGGGGAGCAACTGATGGCAAAGAGTAGAGCCCAAATTTCCAAACCACATAATCACTAGCTAAAACTGAGACTTTTTCAGCCACTACATTTTAGGTGGTTTGCTTTCAATTATAAAAGCCTCAAAATATTTAGAGATTCCAAGGTATCAATGCAGTGATTCTGGTGGGCAATTCTGAACCCAAGCATTTTCATAGTAAAGGGAAAAAAGAAAACATGTATTTTCATTTTTAGATCAACATATACTAACAAAAGGCAAAGGACATTTTTATGTGCTGTACAAATGTATTGCTTTTCTTTAATATTATCTACAATGGTGTGAAAGGCTATAAAATTCATGCTTATAAGTTAAAAAAGTCATAGGTTTATGACAATTTGTTATATATCATTTATAATTTCTCCTGCTTGGCAGTCTTTTATTATCTTATTTCATGCTTGAGTAATTTCAGAAAGATAATGAGTCTACTCTTCTTGGGGGGGTATCAAAATTTCCATTATTGATAAGATTCTGAAACTAGGTGAGCTTGCTAAACAAAGATAATAATAATCACAGAATACCTGACTCTTGATTAGTAAAGGGAGCCTCCCACCTCCTCCTCAAATAAAAAGACTTCAAAAAATATACATGTATTTACATAAGAAAAATTCCAACTTGAGTCAATGCTCAGAGTTCCCTGTATTCTATAAACTCCTGAAGAATGTGATCCCATATGAAATTAACATTGGCAAAGGTAACCTAGGTGGCTTAGGAAAGAATATAGCAATTAAAAGAGAGATGAAGGTTTGTAAGGGTTATAGAACTTGAATACAGTAACTTCTGGGGCAGATAGAGGATTTAAAAGTGAAATCTTGCCTGCATTTGGAAGCTTTCTATATTTGCTATTTATTCACCCTCTGATTCCTATAAGTGCTTTTCAGTGAAATACTTAAAAGAAAAGATTGTTTTATAGGATTGAGTAGCCAGAATGATGGGGTAGAAAAGCTGCAGCATCTTGGGAGAGAGAAAGATAAGATCATGAGGAGATGGGGAGAGAGTGATTTGTACCAGCTACAGAAAGAAAATAAAAACACTCTGAATATCATAGGCCTGAGCCAAAGAAACCTTGGGGAGCTTTTACAGACCTAAAAAGGGAATTTAAGGATGAAAAGCCAAAAAGTCTATGTACAATTTCCTGACATGGTAGAAAATTGAAAGGACAGGTCACAAAATAATTAATTGTAAGTACAGACAAACAGGTATACCAGAACTGCTTATCTTTGCTTTATTCTATATTTTGAATCTCAGTTCATGGTCAACAAGAAATCTTTCTTTTTAATCAGTAGCTATTAACACGTATTCAAGCTGTTTAGATACTTTCTCTATATACACCTACCAATGTGTCGCGTGTATCTTTGCATAATTAAAAAAAAATCTTACCTTAATCTATTTTAAATGCTATTTTTATAGGAATCCATATTGTTTCCCGATTAATTTTTCTATCACCACTAATCAATTTCAATTTTATTTATAAAGACTCAGTGGTGTAAAATTTAGGCACCAGAGAATGGTATAGGTAGACCCTCTGTGAAATCTCTTTTCTCTCCCTGTCTCTGCTAATAAATTTAAGATGATTAAATTGCAAAAGGCAAGGCAGGACGGAAAGGTGATGTTTTGACAAAATGAGCCTGGTTGTTTGGAAGCAGCCCTGAAGCAGTAGCTGGGAATTGGGGGCCTTGTGGATTTCTCCATAATGCAGATAGAACTTCATGATATATTTAAATCCTTTTCCGCAAACATTTCCCTGATTTGTTGCCAAGCCGTCACTGAATTTAGTAATCCAGACAGATTACCATAGGGGTCCTATTTTTAGGGTCCTTCTGTTGCTGTGGCAGTTGCCGCTGATCGGATTATGGCTCTATCCTACCCGTGTAAAATGCTTTGATGCTTCAGAAGAAACCTGCACTCCACTCTCGTAATTACAATGTCAGACTCATAGCTGGATATTTCTCTCTGAATTTATTTTGTAGCTCCATTGTGACCAATCCATTATTAACTCCTGAGATGGTCTGTTGTCTTTTAGTTTTGCTCTCTGTCTTTCAAACTAGCTCGCTATTATGCATATGTGTATGTTCAGGGGGAAGGTAGGTAATAGTAAATGCATGCTGGGGTCACAGAGGACATATATAATTTCTCTGATTCTGAGGGAAAAAAAAAAGGCAACCCAGACATTACTTTCTCCTGTAAATGACAATATCTCCATCTAGCGGCGAGAATGACATTCACCATTATGGTATCTTTTGCTGTGGGAAGGGGAAAGGCTTTACAAGTTTGCCTCGGGATGTAATTGGTGTAATATAAATGTTTTCTCAAGAATAAAAGACATGAACTAAATCAACCTCATCCCTCAGTGTTTTCAAGGGGGAAAAAATAATTCCATTTACTTGAGAGGAAGTTTGTTCTTTATCACCTGATTGAGTACACAAATGTTATCACTAATCTCTTTCATGGTTTTTTTTTTTTTACAAGACTTTAAGAGAAAGGTTGTTAAAATGTAATGAAATAACAAATTGAATTAATTTTAAACAGAACTTATATTTGGTCTAAGAAGTAAATTATCCAAGAAATTTCTCATCTCCCATCAAACTATGTTTTATCAATTGCATAGCTATTACATCCCAGTACAATAAAATATATACATGTAAGCCCACAAATAAAATTTTTCCTTGACGAAATAAAAGCTAACGTAGACTGGTAAGATTTCTCCTATTTCCTATCTTACTGCAACCTCAAAAAGCTCTTGCATTATGAAGCCAGTAATTTAAGGCTGTCTTTTACAAATGTTCTTTATTACATTATTGTTATTTGTTAATGCAAATGCGAGCTTGTTTTTACTAATGTTCCATCTCATATTCAAGTAACTAGCTTGTCATAAGAAATTACTCACATGGTAATACGTAGCCAACAGGCAGAAAACTAAGATAGTGAAGACGACCACGGCGCCCACAGAATGGCCCACCAGGTGGCAGCACTTGCATGGGCTCCGCACATGTTTCTTGTCCTTCAATCCTGGCTATGTTGGTAAGCCATGGGAATTCGGTCTCAGTAAAAAACTGAAGTTAGTAACACAATGCAAAAAAGGAAGCTATTTCGACCCAGAATGCAAATTCATTGATTAAAAATTGAAAGTCTCTTCTTCTGATACTGTAATACTGAAATGTGTTACCCAAAGAAACTCTTACCAGGATATCTGAGAAGGATCTTTTTTCTGTTCACCACTTTCTTCCCTCCCTTCTTCCCTTTCTCTTTCATTCTTTTACGGGTCTTTGTTTCCATTTTTCTTTTTTATTTCCTCCTTTTCCCCTGCCTTCTCTCTTTCCTCCCTTCCATTTTTCCTTCCTTCTTTACTTTTTCCTTCACGAATTCTCTCCCTCTTCTTTCCAGTACCCCTTCTTTCTCTTAATAGTAATAGCCCTAATGAAACTAATAGCAACAGTAGCAACCACATAAATAAATGGGAAAATAATATCAGTTCGTATTTGCCAGTTCTAATTACTTTACTGGGATTATCTCATTCAATCCCAACCTCACGATTATTACCTATGTGTACACATGAATAAACTGAGGGAAAAAACAATTAAGGAAATTGTTCAATGTATTCATTTAGAAAATATTTATTATTTGCTTACTATGCAATCGGTATACTAAGTGGTCAAATCAGACACATGTTTTTATGAAGTTTGCATTTTAGAGAGAAAGAAAATGAACAGATTAACAAAATAGTTATAGCTAGTGATAGGTGTTGTGAAGGAATTAAAAGGGGCATTAGGATTATACAAAAAATAGAATTCTCCTTTAAATAATGAGTTAAGTGTAAATCGAACATTTCATATAGATATACACATATTTACATTAGGAAGTAATTGTATCTTCAAGATCATGTGTCTTGCTTAGATGGGCAAATTTTGAGCCACATTTTTGCAGACTTCTTGCACATAATAGCCTTTCTCATACATTATAGTCTTTTCATTTACATTGCCCTCAGTTTTTACATCATGAAAAGATTATGCTTTATTCACCTTAAAAATATGTAAAATATGTCATTCTTACTTCCCTGAACTACCCCTTCCTGGATAAAATATCGATAGGTTTTCCAGTGATGTATTCACACACATTCTCACTTACTTGTATTAGTCTCATCTATTATGTATTAATTCTTACTTTAATTTTAAATTCTAAGAACTTTCCTACATCTTTCTAAAAGTAATATATTTATGTGTATGCAAAACTTAAATTTTTCAAAAGTTTGTGTTTTTAAAAACTTTTGGTCTTTTTAATTAGCACAGTAGTGTCTAGATGTAGAGTTTTTAAATATGTTTTGACCACTTTAGAAAATATGCAATCTCAAATGTAAATATTTTTCTATATTAAATAATCTAAAATATTTGAAATATTATTTCTTTGCAAAATTTTAATCCTTCAGTGCCCTAAATTTACTATCCTCAATTAGTATAATATATAATAAATAAACAATACACATTATAAAAGTGTGGATATTTGAAATAGTAGCAAAAGAAAAAAGGTAGACTAAATCCATGCTGAAAACCACAATATTCAAACTGAATGAAAGAGTTCTACATTTTTCTCTTGAAGCATGATTAAAGCTTTAAAGATGTTCTTGAAAAGAGATTCATAGCTTTATAATAGACAATGTTTTCATTTCTTTTCTGTACCACTAATACCATATTAAAATTTTTCAGTAAATAAAAATGTAATATTTCCCTAATGATCACACTCCTAAGGCTTTATTAGAAATAACTAAACTGTCTAATACAGAATGCCCAATATTGATATGAATTATATAAAAACCGTGAGAAATAAATGGATTTTCTGACCTCAGCAACACAGCGTCTAGTGCATAATGGCTGTTAAATAAATACTGATGGAATGTGTTAGTAAATAAATGTTACACTATAAATGTATAATAGTTTCAGAACAAGGAATGTCTATGTTCAGTATGTTCATTCAATAATATTATATACATGTATAAACTATATGTAATATTAAAAATGTAATGATAAATGTAAATATAAAAATGACAATAATAATTTAAAATAATTAATATATATAGCATCCTTTTGTCTTCTAGGAACTACACAGATTCTGGGTATTAAGTTTTATGAAGTAGATCTTGTATTTTAATGGAAAAGACATATTAATAAGTTATTACAAATTAATTTAATTTTAATGACCACAAATTCTAAAAGAATTTCAAGAATCTAGGAAAATATAATAATGGAGATGATTGGTCTAAAGTAATAAAAAGTTAATGAGTTATCAAAGGCCCAAAATGCTCTTAACATGTCTCTAAGAATCAATTTAAGCCCTGGTGAGGCTCTGATTTTTTAGGATATTTTTGTTCATGTCTTAATTTCTCATAAAAGGAAAATCCAAAGCTTGAACTGATAAACTAGTCTTAATAATTCTGTAGGACTTAAAAAGATATTGCTATCTATCCTCTCATCCAAATAGCATCAGAATTAAATACTTAAGATTCTACTGTAAAGCAGGTCTGTACATTAGATAGCAATATTGCCTCACAAATTATTTTTGGTTTGATAATTTTGCTATAATTTTGTAATAAAATATCCTGTTTTCAGGGAACATATGTTGAAGTATTTAGTGGCAAAGGGGATCATGTCTAAATTTCATTTTCCTTTTTTTAATTTAATTTTTATTACATGATTACTGTTAGCCAAAAAACCAAGAAACAATATTAAATCATAACTGCATGCATTTATGGTGTACCAATGTGATGATTTGATATACGATGTGGAATGCTTAACTCAAAGACATCGGAGGTGATTAACGTGACCATTAACTCAAAAAACCAACTCCTTGTTTCATTACTTTTCTGAATGATTCTTTTGTTTTCAATTTTATTAATCTCTATTTAATTTTGGATACTTCTTTTCTTCTACTGGGTTTAGGCTTAGATTGTTCTTCTTTTTCCAATTCCATAAGATGGCTCTCTTTCTGTTTTTTGAATGTAGACTTCTAAATTTTCCTCTCAGGACTGTTTTGCTATATCCCACAGGTTTTGGTAACCTGTGTCTTCATTGTTGTTATGCTCAAAGAAATTAATGATTTCCTGTTTTATTTCTTCCTACACCCAACAGTCATTCATCATAAAGTTGTTTAATTTACATGCCTTTGTGTGGGGTTGAATGTTTTATTTAGAGTTGAATTCCACCTTCAGTGCCTTGTTTTCTGAAAAGATGTAAGGTAAAATTTCAATTCTTTTGACTCTGTTGAGGTTTATTTTGTGTCCTAGGATATGATCAATTTTGGAGAACATTCCATGGGGCAATGAGAAGAATGTATATTCTTTATCTTTAGCATGGAGCATGCTATATGCATCTATCAAGCCCAGTTGTTCTAGGTTCTCTTTTAAGTATCTTATATCTTTGTTTGATTTCTGTTCAGAGGATCTGTCCAGCTCTGCAAGAGGAGTGCTAATGTCCCCTGTTATTATGGTGTTAAAGGATATCATATTGCTCAGACTAAGTAAGGTCTATTTCAAAAATCTGGGAGCACTTAAGTTAAGTGCATAAATATTGAGAATTGACATGTCTTCTCGTTGTATTTTTCCCTTGACCTATATGAGGAGACAATCTTTGTCATTTTTTGACTTTAGTTAATTTAAATGTACAAGTATCAAGACAGCATGGTACTGGCACAAAAATAGAGACATAGACATTTGGAATCGAATAGAAAAACAGGAAATGAAACTAACAACTTACAACCACCTAAACTTTGAAAAACCAAAGAAGAACATACACTGGGGGAAAGAGTCTCTATTCAATAAATAGTGCTGGGAAAACTGGATATCCACATGCAAAAAACTGAAACTGGACCCGGACCTCTCCCCACTCAAAAAAATTGATTCAAGATGGATAAAGGACTTAATGTGTGAAACAATAAAAATCCTCAAAGAAAGAATAGGAAAAACACTGGAAGATATTGGCCTGGGGAAAGACTTTATGAAGAAGACTCCTGTGGCAATTGCAATAACAAGCAAAATAAAGAAATGGGACTTAATGAAACTGAAAAGCTTCTGTACAAAGAAGGAGACAATAACCAAAGCAAATAGATAACCTATACATTGGGAAAGGATATTTGCATATTTTGAATCAGACAAAAGCTTAACTTTTAACTCCAATAACTAGGATCTATAGAGAACTTAAATTAATCCACATGAAAAAAGCCAACAATCCTGCATACAAAAGTCTCACCTTACCTTAAAAGATAAATATAGACTCAAGGTGAAGGGATGGTCATCTATATTCCAGGCAAATGGAAAACAGAAAAAAGTAGTCATTGCAATGTTATTTGCAGATACAATAGGCTTTAAACCAACCAAAATAAGGAAGGATAAAGATGGACATTTCTTATTTGTTAAGTTTAATATGATGAGATTTCAATTATTAATATTTATGCACCCAACCAGAATGCGCCTCAATTTATAAGAAAAACTCTAATAGACATGAGTAACTTGATTTCTTCCAGCTCCATAGTAGTTGGAGATTTTAATACTCCTGTAGCAGTGTTGGATAGATCCTCCAATAAGAAGTTAAGTAAAGAAATTTTAGATTTAAACTTAACCATTCAACATCTGGATTTAACAGACATCTACAGAACATTTCATCCTAATAAAATTGAATACATATTCTTCTCATCAGACCATGGAACATATTCCAAAGCTGATCACATCTTAGATCACAGATCTAACCTCAGGAAATTTAAAAGAATAGAAATTATTCCTTGCATCTTCTCAGACCAGCATGGCATAAAAGTTGTACTCAACAATAACAGGAATTTGCATACTCAAACAAAAACATGGAAGCTAAATAACCTTATGCTGGAAGACAGATGGGTCATAGATGAGATTAAGAAGGAAATCACTAAATTTTTGGAACAAAACAACAATGAAAACACAAATTATCAAAACCTCTGGGATACTGCAAAGGCAGTCCTAAGAGGGAAATTTATAGCACTCTTCCTCAAGAGAATGGCAAACAG